>PGFW01000784.1:0-13372 GCA_003123925.1 Haematobia irritans
CTGAAAAAAATCTGTTAGTGATACATTTAAAAATTTAATTGAATATAAATATATAATAATACAATGTAAATTAAAAACAAAATAATTAATGTATTAACTATTCATATCAAATTACTTAACAAGATATAAACGGCCGTTAAAGTCGGCCAACCGAATTTATGTAACCTCCACCATGGATTGCGCTAGAAACTTCTACCGAAAGACTGTCACTCCACAATCGAATTTACTGGGGGTTGTGGTATCTTAATCGTTTCTAAATTGATGAGTTAGTCATATTAATACGTGATATACATTAGACAAAAACATGTATGTTGAGGTAAGTCTTCAAATAATTACGAATCGATATGCGACTTTTTGCACCGGTCGCTAGGGAGCCAGAATTGAAATATGTTGGTCGCTTGATATGGGGGTATATACAATTACTGATATGACAAATTTTGTGTGATTAGGGATCGATTTATCTGAGGAGCTATATATAACTATAGGACCGTATATTGGACCTAGTTAGGCAATTTGTTAACGCCAGTATATTTACACCAAATGTACCAAAATTTCAACATGACTCGATGGAAATTTGCTCCTCCAGGAGGCCTTCAAAACCAAATCTCGGATCGGTTTATATGGGGTCTATATTATGGACTTATGGACTGACATGGACCACTTTTGGCCGAATGGCCGCATGGGTTGGTAAATATCTATACTACCACCACGTACAAATTTTCAACCAGATCGGATATATGAAATTTTGCTTCTCCAAAGCACCGGAAGTCAAAATCTTGGAATCGGTTTATATGGGGTATATTATCATATATGGACCAATTCGACCAATATTTTGCATGGGGTCTTGGGCCAATATGATTAACACACGTACCAATTTCACTGAATCAGCAATGAAATTTTGGTTCAAGAGGCTCCGGATGGTTAAATCTGCCGCGATCGGTTATATGGGGCTATATATAATTATTGACCGATCGTGGACCAATTTTTTGCGTGGTGATTAGAGACCATATCTAACACCACGCGACCAAAATTTCGAGCCGGATCGATTGAAATTAGCTTCTCTTAAGGACCCGCAAGCCCAAATTTTGGGGTCCGTTGTATATGGGGGCTATGACGTAAAAGTGGCACCGATATGGCCCATTGCAATACCATCCGACCTACATCAATAACAACTACTCTGTGCAAGTTCATAAGTTCGATAGCTTGTTCGTATCGGAAGTATAGCAGTGATTTCAACAGACGGAACAGACGGACGAATGCTCAGTCGGCTCAGAATTTCACCACGACCAGAATAATATCTTATATGGGGTCCTGATAGAGCAAATTTCGATCCTATGTGAGAGGGATAAAAATCGAGTTTACCAAAGTAGAAAAAATTAAACGAAATTCTGTAAATATATACATTTAATAAAAATTTTTAAGATTCTCTGCCTTGCAGTCTACATAATTGTAGTTGGTGTTAAATTATTGAGACCCATAGGTTAGGTTAGATTAGGTATGCAGCCGGATGTATCAGGCTCACTTAGGACTATCAGCTCCATTGTGATACCCAAGTTTGAAGTGAATTTCTCTTTTGATCACTGAGTGCTTCGCGAATCAAAGTAGCCCAATGTCCCAAGGAACCTTCTGTTTTATAGAGCCCGAGTTCCCGCACGGCACCCGGTTCTCCACATTTGCTAGTCAATCACCTCTTACGTAGAAGTTTTGACACCACACTCCACTGAAAATGTCGCCAGCACTTACTGAATGAGAACGGTGGGATAATCAACCCCTGACATCACATCCGCCCACCGACCTTGTGTACTGCACCAGGCGGGCATCTAACCATCTGCACACCACCCCCGCGGCTCCCTCCAAACGATCCATAATCTGCATGAAAAAATTTAGTCCTAAAAATGCTTCCTAGCACCTGCTAACCGTTTCTAAACACACCATCGAATTTACTCTAATTTGTTTTTCAACCATGTCAACACCGCACCACCCACACCACAACGCTGCTCAAAACTACCACATTAACAAATGCGCTTCAAGGAAGCAAATTGAAAAGGACGCACTCATCATGAACTCAATAATGGATAACTGCTTACCTCTTGCTTTATTTCCCCAAGGCAACTTGGTTTCTATTTTCCTGACACCTTTTCCCACTCCAATTTCATCCCCCCACCAACACACACTATGCGAACCAGCAGCAATAATTTTCTGCAGTACGAGCTGCTTACGAGCATCGCACTGGTGTTCTTCACATCTTCTACAAGACCCGGTGCTCGATATCTTGTCCGGACGATTTTTTGACTTGATTGTTTATTCGCACATCAAATTGGTACGATCAAATTGACTCTCCTCTTTAAAAAAAGATCACGAAGTGCACGATATGCTAGGTGTTTGATTTGAACGCCCATTTTCCGTTAATAAGTCTGTTTTGGAAATAAACTTTTAAACACGAGATTGTTGGTGATTGTGGTTACTCTCCTCTCCATGGTTTCCAAATTGAGTAAGCCTGAAATGAGATAATGTATCTATATAAATAAATTCCGGAAAAAACTTGGGTTTTAGCGGCTTCTAAGAATATTTTGTGTGTTTGCATTTTCAAATCATCGCTGCCCTTCAATATATAACAACCCATTATATTTATAATGTCGTGCTCAAGCCAACATCACCATATTTTTTACACACTCTATTTTGGCACAATCTTCAACACATAATAATCATTTCATCATCTCTCAACTTCGTAGTACCCATACATAAAGGCGCTATCCATACAGCAGAATCCATCGCTCACCTGCAAATAAAAAAATAAAATTCCCTATACCATGTATCAAAATACAGATAACAAATAAACAGGGATACATTTTTTATCAATTACCACTATTTTCTGTTTTGCTTGTTGGCATTAAAAACCCACCGTTTCCACGTGTGTACCTGCTCATGTTCTTAATAAAGAGTTCTTTTTCGCTGCAAAAAATTAAATGGATATAACGAAATATGCTACATATGTGTTATATGGCCATGAAATATTCTGGTACTAGACATGTCTATATTTACGTAACCTATAAAAATACTTTTTGCCCTGCATAAAAAGTCAAAAAAAATTGTGTATATGGGTACTGATTTTCCGCGACCCATTTTTTCAATGGGTTCTCAATTCTGATCAATTAAAATAATAGACATGTGCGGCATATTGAGAACCATTTTAAATGCTTATAGCCAGCATAATTTTTTTCTCTGCTCGAAAACTATTTTTTACCGAAACTAAAACAGATCTAGATAAGCTTAAATGGCATGCGGGCAAACCCATGTCCAAAACATGGTTTTTCATAGTTGCGTGTATCTTCAACAAGATCTTTACATTTTCTCAGACTATTTCTTTTTTAATAAATTTACAAATGAAATTACCAAAAATTCCCCCGATAAACAAATACCGACCTCGAGTCATTTTTATTGATAATTTTTACATTGGCAAAAAACAAGGTCAAATACAATAAAACAATTTTTCAAAAAACTATAATTAAATCAAAATTGTATTAAGAAAATTATAAATGCAAATTTCTTATGTTTAGATTAAATAAAGCCCCAGCTAAATAGTTATAAACGCTCGCCTAATGTTTGTAAGAGGATTTGTAGTCTCACCACAACTTCAATGGACTTAAGTTCACCAAAAATTATGCATTTAATACATATCACGTAATAAGTCACAAGATAGACCTTCCTTTAAAACAATTTCGGTCACGTTAGAATCTAAAATTATGATAACAATTCTGGAACTCTCGGATCCCAGCTGTGCCGAATAATATATAACCATATTTAATAGTGGCCAAAACTAATTTTCTTTTATTCTACTTCTATAGAAAATATAACTACCATTTAACATTGTGTACAATAAACAACGGTCAAATACATCACTATTACCGAAATTTAGTAATTTTGTATAATCTTGTTCTGTGTTTTGCATTCGTGAATTATTTAATAACATAAAAAATAGAATCCCCCATTGCTTAATAGTATTAATACCCAGATAAATATTTGTTGTTATTCCCATTCAAGTTAGAGCTATAAAGAATTGTTTTTTTATTTAACCAATTGCCAATAATTATTTATGCCAAATTTCAGTTCATAAGGTAAATTCTTATATTAAAACGATATTGTAGAACAACAATCTAAACTCAATACTTAAATATATCGTATTCTTAATCTAATTCGTACGTGAGTACTATGACATATGCCTCATGCGAGTCATTATCAAAAAAGATAACGATTAGTAACATCAATATTCAATCAATTACCGGTAAATGTAAACATTTCTCCATCCCTACGATCATTAACCATCAACCAAATGCGTCTCGTGGGAAACTATAGTCAAATCGTCTAGAAGAATATAGATTTTTAACCAAAATCCATTAACATATTGTAGCAATATCCTATGCAACTAAGCCCGATCGAGACAAAAGAAGCGTTTCATTGAAAAGTTGGCCATCGAGAAACAAAAATAACTCTTAGATTAAGGAAAGAACATGAGGAGCCTCGCCTATAAAAATACTCGATCTGTTGCTTAACTATCTTTCAAAAGATCCATGATTTCTTCAAATAAGAATACAACCGTATGCTAATATTTGCCTAATATGTACAATAAAATCCAAAAAATTCACTATCACACCATTCGAATTCATCTTCATGCCCCAAGTATCTGCTCTAATTACATACAAGAATGCTCTGAAGCAATTCCATTAATAGAAAGATCATTAATGTGCTTCAGTAAGTAAACCAACTACCGAACAACCATCCATTCAACATTGCATACTAGCCTCTTCAACCATCCATCTCAAACCATCTACTCGCCAATTTATTCAGGTAAATACCAACAAGAGTACAGGCTTCTCAAATTTCTTTTATATTCATTAAATGCCGGCAGCAAAATTTTTTTAAAAAGATGATATGACATATACAGGTTTCATGAGTTAGCTGTTAGCATAACATGACATTTTTTGTCTGTTGATTATAACAAATCTCAAAATGTGTAGACATTTCCTTCTAGATATTTACCTCTTTTAAAAATTTGCCAGACCAGTGTCTAATTATGTTCTGGCAACATTAGCATTTTACAGTAATATGTAAAAAATACATATTTTGTTTCATCACGTTAAACTCAAACAGGTATTAGTCATAGCTAAAACGTAAATCATTCTATTTGTAATAAAATGAATAATGATATGATATTTATTTTATGTATTGATTTTTGAATTTAATTGAAATGCTATTGAATTCAACAATCTTATATTCCAATAATAAGTATCAGCATTCATTACAAGAACCATCACGAATAAAAAAATGCTTAAAATGTCATATGTGCGAACTAAGTAGTTTTTATCCACAAGTGTTTTTATGTGCCAAGTCCACCGTGGTGCAATGGTTAGCATCGCCCGCCTTGCAGTATCACAGGTCAAAGAGAAATTCGAAATTATAGTCCTGGTCCCGAGACTTGGTTGGTTTGATTTCCACTGGCTTCGAGCTACCGAACTACGCAAACAAGATTATATTTCAGCGGTAGAGTTTATTCCACGTCAGTTAATGCTGGTGACATTATTTTTAGAAAGGGTATATCCAAAAGCTTCTCTATAAGAGCGGTTCACTGCCACTATGGGTGAATTGCCGTTTCGAGATTCTCCGGCTATAAATTTTAGGATATGGTCCCTTGTCAATTGAGACTTAACATGGGAATCGGGCAGCACTTCAGTGATAGGAGAGAAGTTTCACCAATGTCGGGTTATCCACAATTGGTTATCATTACACACATCAAATGGACCAGGCTCACTTAGAGATGCAGAGGGGAGGGCTGCCACATAACCTAACCTAACCGCATATCAATATTTATGCAATTCACAAAAAATTTCATGGATCAAAATTTTAATAAATTTTCGGGTAATCTTGTATTACCGGCCCTATTTAAAATATTAATAACCACTTATTAAATTGATTCACGCTTCCCGGATTACATAATACAACCCTCAAAATAAAAAATCGCTCTGTAACATAACAGTTGCGCTGATACAGTCCCCGCGGTCTAACAAAGGAGAAAACACATTTTTTGTCAAAATCGATTTTTATTATTCAACATAGTTCCCTTCTAAGCAGCCGACCTACCAGACGATAATTCTATACCGGACTTTTCCAATTTTTTGGATACCATTTTTGTAGTGCTTCATCTTTCTGAGGAATTTGCCCAAAATTAGGCCTAAGTTTCGGCGAATCACCTCTTCATTGCAGCCAAATTTTCTTCCTCTTTGCGGAGCATCCATTTCAAGCGAGAACAAGGGGAGCTTAAAGTCGGCTGTCGCGGGGCCAGATCTTGGTGAGAATGACGGTGGACCTGTGGGTAAGCAATTCGAAGTCCCAATCATGAATTTTTACCATCGTTTGTTCAATGAACTTTGATGGCACGGTGCGCTTCGTGTGTGGAACAACACTTTTTTTCTTCTTCATGTAAGGGGCCGTTTTTGGCCGCGGATTTCGACCTTCAACAACGTTCAATAACGCCATATCATAGATTAGGCTTGTATAATCAGTCCCCAGGGTTTACAAATCTACATCTAAAGAGAAGAACACATTTTTTGTCACAATTCGTTTTTTTTTTTATTCAAACAATAGTTCCCTTCCAAAAGAGCGGATACAGCGATCTACTAACGACCTTTCCAATTTTTGATACCATTTTAGGTAGTGCTCCTTCGGTTTTGCCACCAAAATAGGGCTTTAAGTTTCGGCGATCACCTCCTTCAGTTGCGCCAAATTTTCCCTGCGAGCAATCCATGTTTAAGGTCTGAGAACAATGACAATAAGTTTTTTAGCTGGGCCCAGATACTGGATGGATACGGTGGGTGCGGGAAGCAATTCGAAGCCCAAATTTCATGGAATTTTTGCCTATCGTTTTTCAATAGGGACCTTTGTGGCACGGTGCGTCTTCTACTGTTGGTAAACAACACTTTTTTCTTCCTTCAGTAAGCCCGAGCATAGGCGTTATTGCCGCGGATTTCGGGGCCTTCAAACGCATTCAAATAACGCCATATAACAGGTTGGCTGATAAGTCCCCGGTCTAACAAAGAAAACACTTTTTTTTGTCAAAATTCGTTTTTTATTATTTAACAATGTGTCTTCTAGCCAAGAGCAATTACATGCGATCTGCCTCCTATAACGACATTTCCAATTTTTTTGAACATTTTTTGGTGAGTTGACTCTTCGTTTTGCTTCATAAGATAGGCTCTGTTTCGAGGCGATCACCGTTCTCATTGCACCAGAAATTTTTTACACTTCGAGCATGCCATTTTGAGGTTGCTCGATAATCCAGAAAAGTATCGTCCTGTTTTAACGAACAGGTGTCAGATCTGGAGAATACGGTGGGCGGGGAAAGAATTCGAAGCTCCAATTATGAATTTTTCCATCTTCTCAATGATCTTGTGGGCAGAGCAATGCTGCTTGTCTTGGCTGGAATCACAAAACGTATTTTCTCTCGATTCACTTATATGGGCGTTGCATCTGCTTTGCCGATTTCGCCTAACCTTGTCAAGACGCGATCGACAAATTAACAGCCAATATAATAGCACTCGTTGAGGTTTTTCCCTTCACTCAAGATAATTCGTATAAAATTATTCTATGCGGCATCCACAAAAACCAGAGGCCATTACTTTGGCGCATCGACTTTTGAGTCTTTCCCAGCCTTCGCGAGAGCGGTTACACGGTCGCTGTCACTCGCCGACGTCGATCTCGACCAGCTCAGATGGCTAGTGAGTGTAATATGAGCCTAGTTTTCATCCATCTGTCACTATCGAACGGGAAAAAACTCGTGGCTTGTATTTACGTAGTTAACTAAGATGCACTCTCAGAACACGAACACGTAGATGTTATGTCAACATGTTAGCTCGAATGGCCCAGTGGCAATGTGCCGTCGACGGACCTTGTTGTGCACAGAGTTCCGCATGATCCAGAATATTGAATGACATTTGATTTATGACCAACATCGTCCCTTTTGATATCTTTAATGGCCTCTGGCTATACGTCGATCAGACTTCATTTACGGTCAGTTCAAAATCATTTTGTGATTTTTGATGTTTTCGGTAACCACCTCTTTCGGCGGGTCCACTGCGGTGCGTCCACCGTTTACTATATTACGCGATGCTCGATTGTCAACAACACGCCTTGAATTTTGTCATACTCAATCAAATAGTATTGTTGATTTCCCTGGGGCAGAGTTCGCTGGAAACTCATTATCAAGCCAATTGCTTCCACCTGTATTTGTCTCTCTTCAGAAAAGTACTTATCAACAGAATCCTTTTATTTCCGAATTTTTCACAATACACAAAAGTTGCTATCACAAAGACCTCTATGCTCACAACACTAACATTGACTAGCAGACGTCAAATAATTTGAACACTAAGTCAGAAGACGGGTACTTCTCAAATAAATGTATTTACCGACGCCGTCTATGTGGTAGAGACCCGGGAACTTACCAGTCCATACCTGTTATTAGGGATACATTACTTTTCTTTAAAAGAAATGATCATTTTTTAATTAAATTAAAGTTTACACATTATATTTTTTTGAATGTTTTTTTTTATTAATTTAGGGGCACAATTTGGGGGAAAATTTCCAGTCCCTCCGTAGGCTTAATGTATCTTAACTTAACAAAATTGTCCCTAAACAGATATAATAACATATATAAATTTGATTTAAAAGAATATTGCCTCTTAAAATTTATTGAAAATTATCTTCTAGATTAATAATCTTATACGGATTTTCTAAATGATTAATAGCACTTCTTCTAAAGTTAATGCCAGTTTTTGAGGAGTTTTCAGCATTTAGTATGTTTAATTTTTCGTATATAGAATTTATTTAATAACCGTTATATTGGATTTTCAAACTCCGCATTTGTTTGTTACATGGAATAGCTTTATCTAATATAGACGAAAAATGAAATGAAATCTTGATAAATGGATTGACTCATGTATCTATTAGTTTTGTAAATGTAGTGAACTCTTAGACTTTAAAGCCATTGATAGGTCGCCTAAAATATTATGTTTCATTAATCCAGAATCCATATTTTGGCTCGAGAATCAATAGGAAAAAAAAAAGAAAGGTCCAAAATCTAAGTGATCCTTCAAAGTAAATTTTTTTTGAGTGTAAAATGCTGAATATAAATAATAATTGAGATAGTGAGAATACTGCTTAATTAAAAATGAATAATCGGACTTTGTTGGGTGGATCCATCTTATAGTACTAAGCTTGCGCACCGAATGAGCTTCTTTCCCATATGTACGAAATTAAATAATTAGATTATCAACGTTTATTCCGATAGCCTGATGAGTGCTTATAAGTTGCTGTTCAAGAAATGCATGTTTGATGAGATACCTCAATAAGTAGTTGGGCAAAAGTGCCTTCGACATTGGTTGTCATAATGCATGGACGAAAGTGTATTAGATGCTTTAATGGGGAATATATTAGAAAAACGACAAAATACTGGAAGAATGAATATTTTATCCAGTAGTAATCAAAATTTATAAGCACTTGAAAAAAAAAGCATACACGGTTCACAAAGGATTTTGTCTTTAGAGCTTTAAAAACAAATTATAAGCATTGATCCGAGCCAAAAGGAAAGCGGAGAAATATCAAGTTAAGGATTAACGTTTTAAGACACAATTCTCTTATTAAAATCGGTGTTTGTGTGTAGCTTGCTTCTAGGGAAGCAAATTTATTAAATTTTCGCTTTTTCAGAGCTTTTTTTCACTATAGCGTCATCAACAGTCCTTTTACAGCAAAACAGAAGTTAACGAACAACTTTATTTTATACAATTATTATAGGAACTCGACTATCTAAAGTAGAAAATTATGCTCGTGTTTCAAAGTAAATTCACGTCCTTATAAATTAAAGTGTTGAAAGAAACCGCAATGTCGCATAATATTTGAACGATTTTTTGCTTTTGTAAGTCAAGATGCCAAATATCGGCACAAAATTTAAAGACAATTTCATTAAATTAAACGATTTTTTTCTAAAATATATTAAAGTCAGTTGACCTTAGCCCAAACATTTTTTCTTTGTTATGATATCCATTTTTATCAAATCACTATAATTGTAAGGCACAATATCGACTTAATTGAAGAAGTTTATCGACCTTTTGGTCAAGGAAAAAAACTATACTAGAGAAATGCGTCTCTCTATGCACTAAGCAAAATTGCATTCGTATTTTAAAGACGATTGAAATCTTTGAACTCACGACAATATTTTTTTCAGTGTATACACATTGTAAATAAATCAATTTTATTGCAAAGACTCGTGTCTTACTGTAAAAATAATTCTTTCCGGAAAAGAATTTAGTTTTCAGAACACACACGCTTTAAATTCTTTCAGTTCTGTGCCATGCTATATATTTTTATTATCAAAATGCATATTAAATTAAAACAATTCCCTCGACAGCCGGTCAATATAAACAGAAATTTTACGATAATTTTGTATCACTGTATGTAAAACAGTCGAAGCTCGGTTTTACGAACGATATATTGTCAGGCCCTTTCGTTATTTAGAAAAATTCGTTAAATCGAACGGGAATTTAAAATGTTAACTTTTATTGTAAATCGTAGTTTTTTTTTAACAATATTTGAAAAATTTCATAAGCATTTGGCAAAATTAAAGTACTACAGAGGCACTTAAAAAATAAACTGTTGAATTTGATATATCTAAGAATAGGTAAGGGCCTATATACACCCATGTCAATATTCGCCTTGATGTATGCCCGGTTTCAAGCTGGGCCAAGCAAAGTTAGAGTTCATAGTAACATCCTAACATGTCCTATATGTTACACCATTGTTCACTGATTCCTGTGCCGCATAGATTTACTCCTAAATTCCCGGTAGTTTTTTTTTTCAACGGTAGTTTATTCCTCTCAGTAATGATGCTGACATTCATGTGTATTTCATAGTTCCTCCTCTGTTGTAGGAAGGAGGCTCCTTTTCATTGAGCTAAATATAGAATCGCGTAGCTCTCATTAATTCACCACATTTGGTATCACAATAGACTGAGTAACTCCTTAGACTATTTAGTCCAAATAGCGATCCAACGGAAACTTGGTGCATACTGCCACTAACGAACCTACCACAGGACTAGTAATAGTGCTCAAGTGCTAATTTATCGATTTCTATACTTTCTTGATTTTAAAATCTTATTAGATCAACAGAATCCAAAAGTGATTCCTTTCTGATGCGATTGGAATTGGGCTAAAAAAATGGACCCTAAGAGTTTGTCCCAGACAGGTTCATGAGAACCTGTATGGTCCTACTAAGTTCTCCAGGTCATGTTCCATTGAATGAGTCAATTTACGTCGTCAATGGCAAGCCTGCTGTTACGGGTGGTCGTCATCCCATTCAGGTTCTGGGTCCATTAACACAGTAGTCCTGTACCGGTTCTGCGGGTAGATCGATTTCCCGTAAAGCGGAGGATGGCCCACTCATCTATCCATACCTACCGTGACCGGTAGTAGGCCATGTGAGTGAGTGTGTTCAAACACTTGATTCGATCTAAATATCATGGGAAGCGAGCCGCAATTTGTGACGTTTCCGAGGACTTAAAACCATTCTCACGAATCGCAATATTAAGACAGATTTTTTTCTTGGTTTTATTTTCTTGAAGATTAGAAGCATTTTCGTTAAATCGAAACGTAAATTGTTGATTCAAATCGTTCTGTGTTTTAGACATCTCATGTTAAGAATTGGACGTTCGGTGTAAATTGGATTTTCGCTAAATGGGGGTATTCGTATAAACAGAGCTTCGACATTATTCGGGTCTTTTTTTTTTAAATATATAAGTGTATTGAAAAAATTTTTGAAAAATTAAATAATTGAGTATGTCATCAAAAGAATAATGGATAAACTTAACAAAAATAACATACATATGTATTATTAGAACGGAGCTTATTGGACACTCGAAAGGAGCTATTATAAGAATTAAAACAAATAAATTTAAAGCGATACAATTTGGGGATGTATGTCACGACGGCAGTGATCAGGCTTAATCTCAGATGCTGGTTTATGTATGCCAACACGGGATCGTTAGAGTACGCGTAGCGTGCGTATCAAGCTAATTGTTTTATGAATATAGACAGCTGATTACTCGACGTGTGTAGCGAAACGTAAAAACGTAATTGTAAGATTACTAGAAAAAAAAAAAATAACAAAAAAGACGTCTCTTTTTCGGTAATCAGATTGATAAAAAAACAATTAAGAGTGAAAGGATTATTTTATTACAAAAATACATATTGTGTTGTTTTCGGTCAAAATGGATATGAGAAATTGAATATATTAGAAAAAAATTAACTCTTTTCCGCCTCTTTTCTTGATTAGTTGTCTTACAAGTTTTGCGATGATACTGGTACCCGTTTTTTTTAAACGTCAAAATAAATGTATAATGTTGAATCAGGCGCTCACCTAACCAGTCACATTGTGATACCAACAGTGGTGAAACTTCTCTGTTGACCACAGAAAAAATAACCCTACACATATTTCCAATGTAGAAAGAGTTATTGAAGTTGAAAATGTTTTCAATTACATAAATTCAATTGGTACAAATAACTTTAATCAAGATGAAACATTATAGTGTAATCAAGTAAATGATTGAGAAATTTATATTTTTTAAATTAAAAATAAATTGATAGCAATTAATTGTTCGATTTAATGCAAGAATTCGGAAGACCAAGCGTAGTTAAAAAGAAGTGATGAACACTTTTTTATGATTGTAAGGTAATTAAAAATGGTACTATTCAAACAATCAATTGTTTAACCAAAGAAAAACTCTAAGCCAATTGCAGAAATGTAATTAAATAATATTTACATTTTTTTAATTAAAAAATTAATTGAGTTTTGTAATCAACATCAATTAGAATTTTAATGAATCAATCTAAAAAACAATTGAAATTTGCGTAATGAATATCAATTATTTTTTAATGCAGAGAAATTTGTCTCTATGCCCAATAAAACTGTGATTGGTACTATCCATTTTCGTGAATTGAAGACCATTTCAAATTAACAAAATTAATTGGATCAATTAATTTGGTGATTGATCAGAAAGTTTTTTTGTGCACTGAGTGGAGCCCGTATTCAGTTAAGCTGCAATGACAAGGGACTCCGAGTCGCGAACCGGTGTTCCAACATAGCAGTGAAAACACTCAAGAAATGCTCCAGCAATTACTGAGGTTGGGATAATCCACCGCTGAAAAACTTTTTGGTGTTTGGTCGAATGCAGGAATCGAACTCACGACTTGTGTATCAAGGAGGACATAGCTAACCATTGCACCACGGTTCCCAAATGTAAATGTAAAAATGTAAACGTTAACGTAACGTATTG
>PGFW01000787.1:22089-48109 GCA_003123925.1 Haematobia irritans
TCACATTTTATTTAAATTCGATTGGGGTACAACTTTTTCTTTTGCTGACTTAGTATTCTAGATTCAATTCATAACTTCACAAAAAAATATGTATCATACATGCTTGCTCTTCAGTTAGTTTTTGATGAATGTTCTTTGTCTCCATCTTATTTATAGGGGTAATGGCCTTTCGCATCCACAATTCTTAAGCAACAGACACATTGGATTCATGGAGTAAAGAATTGTTTTAAAGAGATGAGAGTAGGTTAAATTGAGAAAATGTTTCTTGCCATATACTGAATGTACTTCAATACAGTCTACTGCTCTCCACAACCACACAGTAAACGGCCAAATTAAATGGGGACGTCGTTAAGGCAACCAAAAAAATAAAACAAAAACATTTTGCACAGTGCCAATATAAAGCTATAACTGTACCTGAGTTTAACATGAATCTCAAATAACACAAAACAAACAGTCCACATTTATTGCTCGATAATTTGGTAAAGGAATAGAATTGCAAACACTCGGTATGAAATCAAAGTGCACACTCATACCATAACAAAGCAATTTCATTGCTTACAAACACTCTATTCAATAATTAAATACCATACATACCCCATTGTATCCCACTTGTGTATATAAGTTGACTAAAATTAAACTTGAATTGAGCATTTGTCACTATCTTGGCGATTATCTGTCTGTTCTTATTTATTAACAAAATGAAAAAAAAGAAAATGAACTACATATACATAACACACATTAAACACAGATTTCACACAAATAAATATATAAAGTGATCACCTTGATATTGAAACAAAAATCAACCGCACGGCAAAAGATCAAATCGGAAACTAATTATGTCGATGTGTATGCATCAAATTAAAAAGTTTCCAAATGGAGACGGAAACTAACTCTCCAAAATTTCGAGAAACTCTCTCCCTCTCTCTCTAATTGCAAGAAACTCTCTCTCTCTCTCTCTCTCGATATATAACGCAAAATAAGTAACTCTCCAAACTCTACAAAGGTTTTGCAAATTCACTGAGAGCCCAAAATCTTACTCTCTCGGAGATTTTTTTAATTTCTAAACATGTTGCCAATTTGGTGCTTTTGATGTTCTAAAAAGCACCAAATTGCCTTTTTTGATTGCCTTTTCAAAAAAAGCACCAACTTGTGTGCTTTCTGGCCTATTTTCATTGTATGCTTTCGGTGCTTTTCTTTATTTGAACAGTAATTCAAGTTTTATTTGATACAAAAATTTTGATTAGACTTTCAAGAGCGCCGAAGAAACTCAAATTATTGCCACAATATAGAATTTGTTTATTTTGAAGTTGGTCATTGATTATTTTTAACTTAATATTGTTATTTAGGGTATTCTGTAGGAAAGTCGCAGCGATGAGTGTCGAATTTCGAATTTTGGTTAACAGATGTCATTAAAAACCGTATTTTATTGATCCAGCAATAAGCACGCACAACTGAAATAAGACTCCTTCCATATATTAATATAGACTCCTTCCATATATTAATATTTTGAAAGGTGAAAAACATCACTGATCAAAATGAATTGGACGAAAGCATTAAAACTGATCAAAGTGTATACTTGAATAGCGGTTCATAATGGTGAGTACTAAGTTCGAGTTTTGCCGCTAAAGTGAAAACTATATCAGTAAAAAAGGCATAAAATTATGCATATTTGCTGCAAATTTTATTATAACTTGATGGGGAATAGCCAAAAGCAAATTTTCACAAAGTTTGTATTCCTTAAAATGAATTATTAAAGAAATTGTAATTGTCAAAAAAAATGACTATTTTAGCAGCTAAACTCGATCTTAATACCCACCTTAACTTCTTAAAATTCAATTCACAAAAGTTCTATAATAGGTACATCTTCGGAAGTTTTTTTTTTTTTTTTTTTTTTTTTTTTTTTTTTAGTAGAGCATTTAATTTTCGATTTTGTGGTGGAAGGTGGTATGTTAGAATTTATAATATATTTTTGGTGCTTTTTGGCCTTGGGGAGTTGGCAACACTGATTCTAAAGCTCGTGGCTTATTACGAGTACGAGTAGTGTGGTATACATATTGATAGCATGTATTTTGTAAACACAAAACAGGGAACATCAAATATAAGAAATGCCCACTAGAATCGTAAAAAAAAACACAACTCGTCGAATGGATTTGCCAGCAAATGCACTCTGGCTAAAACAAAAACAACAACAACAATCGACAAGTGTTGTTAGTGGTTAATTGGACTTAAGTGCATATACCATATATGTGTAAACACAACCACAGCGAATAGCGGTAGACGGATACTTGTTAAAGTAGATGAATATAGGTAATACAATTTTAATATGCGGTGTTGTAAGTGCACACAGAAAAAATAGTTGATTCGAATATTCGACACACATGATTAATTGGATCAATTAAATTTTGTAATTTTCGATACTACGATATTTGGGAAATAAAAAACAAAACTAAAAACAGTTAATTCCACTAGCAAAAAATTGTACACTAAAAATAAATAAAATTTTTCGTTTAAATACTAAATATTACAAATTTTTAATATTTTGTAAGGTAAGGCGTAAGTGTTTTCTGGCAGACTGAAGACTCTTATGCATTGAAGACTCTTATGGGTTAGGGTTTCCGTCAAATCTACGGGAATTGCACTCCATATATCCCTAAGGACGTTTTTTGGAGTTTATTTGTACAAAATGTTAAGGTTTTTCAGCTTTGTTTTCATATATATCAACAGGTGTACAATTTGATTCACGTCCGGGCTCTGCGGAGGGTAAGGTAGTACTTATTTCGTGTTGTATAGCAAGTATTCTATTCAGTCCATTGTGATACCACATTGGTGAACTTCTCTCTTATCACTGAGTGCTGCCCGATTCCATGTTAAGCTCAATGACAAGGGACGAATGTTTGGGGTCATTATCTTGGACAAACACAAATCCATCATCCAGACCCATTTTTTTGGGCAGATTCGGCCAGATTATTCTTCAGAATATTTAAATTATCTATTTCGAGTATATTTTCATCAATAAAAATTAGATTTCTAACATCATTTGCATGCCGTCACATGTTGTTCAAACTGGGCTTTTTAAAAGTCCTGTTTGAACAACTATAATAGAATTTTTATTTATTTTTAGTGTACCATTACATTAGTTTAATTTTCGAAAATGTTGAATATTTTTAGAAAATTTTAACCAAACAGTATTACAAACGGTAGCATCACGCCGATATCACAAACAAAAGTAAATATTTTTCGACAAATTACCCCCATTTTCATGAAGCTCCGTTAGTTCTACGTTAGATAACGAACTTTTAAAGCGTGATATCTATATATCTGTCATCTTGCGTATATATTCCATATGCGAGTTAGAAACTTAACTGCTGAAAATTTTTCAGTTAAAGTTAACCGGAGAAAAGATATTTCCATTTTTCTTTCTGTTAACTGGCGCTTAAAGCCTAACGGAGCTACATGAAAATGGCCGTTAAAGATATTTCAGTAGCCATATCTATTTTTTTTTCACTTGTAATTTCACTTGTAGTTTGAAGGAAAAAATTAAAAATGTCTTTAATGGCATATACGAATTACATGATGGACGCATTTGAAGCAAACTTTACAAATTTAAAGATATAATAAACTATTTTGTTAGAGGTGCGAATTTAGTTAATCTTTATACTTAACTTGTTTATAATTTTTTCCCGTTTTTTAGATCATTTAACTAACGTACGCAAAAAATTATTAGAATAAAGGAAACTTTCTCCAAACATAGTAATTCCATGATCTAAAATAAAGTTAAATTGGCTTTAGTGAAATAGAGGGTTAATTTTTTGTTGTTTTTTTTTTTATATATGTACATTGAAATACTTTAATTTGAATTAATTTTGTGTTATTTTAATTAATCTTTTAACTAAATATATAAACAAAAAATATTAATGTATATAAAAACTAAAAAATAAAAATATAATTTTATATAATTAAAATGGGCGGTAAAAGAAAACGGTTAAAACGATGGCTAAATGGCGATACCCATGTGGTATCTACCAAGAGCTACCACTTCCAGGCGACCATGATTGGGTGCGAAAGTAGGTGCCGCCGTAGGTGGTCCCCCGTAAACGATGTGGGAGCGATAGACCCCTTCCTAGGGCAAGCCCATGTTAAATTCGCCACCCAAATGCATGTAAAAGGTATTATGTAGGACCAGCGGTAGTGCCTAAAGGGCTAGCCTATATACAGGCTTTTCGTTGATCCCTCACACCACTAGGTGCTTACAAACACTCTATTCAACAATGTAAATACATACCTTATTGTATTCGTATGTGTATTTAAGTTTACTAAAATAAATCATGTATTTAGCATTGTCACTATCTTTACGATTATCTGTCTGTTCTGTATTTATCAAAAAAAAGAAAAAAATACATATACATAACACACATTAAACACAGATTTCACACAAATAAATTAATAAACAAAGTGATCAAGGTCATAGTATTGAAACAAAAAAATCAAGCGCACAGCAAGCGATCAAAACCGGTACTAACTATGTCGATGTGTATTCATTGTATTAAAAAGTTTCCAAATGGAGACGGAAACTCACTCTCCCAAATTTTGAGAAACTTTCTCTCTCTCTCTCTCTCTCCCAAATTGCAAGAAACTCTCTCAATAGAGAACTCTCAAATTTGGTAACTCTCCAAACTCTACAAAGATTTTGCAAATTCACGGAGAGCACAAAATCTCTCACTCTCAGAAATATTTTTATGATTCTATTGGATCTGGCTTATTATGTGGTGTAGTGTGGTATACGCATTGATAGCATGTGTTTTGCAAACGCAAAACAGGGAACATTAAATATAAGAAATGTCCACTAGAATAATAAAAAGCCATAACCCATCGAATGGATTTGCCAGCAAATGCACTCTGACTAAAACAAAAACAACAATCGGCAAGTGTTTGTTGTTAGTGGTTTATTGAACTTAAGTGCATATACTATATATGCGTAAACACAACCACAGCGAATAGCGGTAGACGGATACTTGTTAACGTAGATGTATAGGTGATAAAATTTTAAAAGGCGATTTCGTAAGTGCACACAGAAAAAAATACAATCTTTTTTTTTCAAATTAGTAGGTTTCGAATATTTAACCACACAAACTATTAAGTTGGATCATAATATTTTGTAATTTTTCTGATACTACGATATTTGGAAAATAAAGATCAAATTCTAAAACATATAATTTCGCTACATCTCGAAATCAAAAAAACATTGAACTCTATATTCACTAAAAGCCAATTTAACATTTATTTTAGTTCATGAATTATTATGTTTGGAGAAAGTTTTCCTTTACTCTCACTAATAGAAAAAAATATACGTTCCATAGTCGTGAACGGACCGTGACAAAAATTAAACGGAAAACGTTCACAAAAATGCAAACGGAATGATTCACAATTTCATCGCACGGGCGTTCATGATTTCATGAACGGCATTTGTTTTTCTTTGGCCATGAAAAGTCTTAAAATAATCGTTAGACGTTATTATGGCAACTCCTCGGTGGTGCAATGTGCTAAGGCGACTGTTAACGCGTATGGTGCAGAAAACACAGGTTCGAGTCACACAAGCGGAAATCTTTTTTTTATTTTGTTTATAAATTCGTAACCATAACGTTTTCAGATCATGAACGCTGGTTGCTGTTTTGACATTTTTAATGTCATTTTATCGTTGTCAGATCGACACCGCCTGTTCTCAGTTTGACATAACATATATGTGATGATTCCTTCATGAACGTATCGTTTTGAAATTGAAGCATGCCGTGCATCGATTTCTTTCTTATGAGTGTGAATAATTTTTTGGCCGTACGTTACACAGAAAAAAATCATCACCAAAAATATTTCCAATTAAAAAAGTTAATTGAAGTTGAATATTTTTTCAATTTAATAATAAATTGATACAATTAACTTTTTTAATCAAGATACAAGCATAAAGTAATTAAGTCAATGATCGAAAATTTTTAAAAATTTTTAATTAAAAAATTTAATTGATACAATTAACTTTTTTAATCAACAATTCGGAAGTTAAGTCACGTTAAAAAACAGTGATATGAACATTTCTTAATCCCATGAAAAATCTAAGCCCATTCAGAAAGTTAAGATTGAAATAGTTACCTTTTTTAAATAAAAATGAATTAAATTGGGTTTGGCATTCAAAATCAATTAAATTTTTAATTGAATCAATAAAAAATTAATTGAAATTTGCTAATGACATCAATTAATATTTTAATCAAAGAATTCTTTCTAATGCCAATTAACTGTGATTGAATACTATGCATTTTTTCCCTGTGATTGAAAGACATTTCAAATTAAAAAAATTAAATTGGACTCATTAAATCTTCGTGATCAAAAAAACTGTGGTAAAAATTATAAACAGAGTTAAATATAAAGATTAACTAAATTCGTACTCTCACAAAATAGTTCATTATATCTTTGAATTTGTAAAGCTTTGCTTCCAAACTGCGTCATCATAGGAAATTCGTATGCCATTATATAGTGAAAAAACAAGTATATACGGCCGTTAAGTTCAGCGCAGGCCGAAATCTTATGTAGCCCTCCACGATGGATTTGCATAGAAACTTGTACTAAAGACTGTGTCATCCACAAGCGAATTACTTGGTTTGCGGTAACACTTCTAATGGCAAGGTATCTTAAAACTTCTTAACACCCGTCTTCTCAATTGAAAGTTAGTCCAATACGGGCCTATAATATTAAAACACAAAAGGGCGATTAAAATACGATAATCTAATTCAGTTTGACAAAAAATTTTCTTTAGAAATAAAATTTTGACAAAATCTTCTTATAGAAATAAACATTATTGAACAAAATTTTCCTATAGAAATATAAATTTTGACAAATTTTCTATAGAAATAAAATGCAAGACAAATTTTGTATAGAATTAAAATTTTGACAAAATTTTTTATAGTATACTAATTTTTAACAAAATTTTCTATAGAAATAAATTTTGGTAGATGATTTTTTGGTGATGCGGCTACATATAACTATAGACGCGGTAATGGACCAATTTTGGCATTGTTGTTAGGCCGCCATATAGTAAGCGCAATGTACCAATCTTCACGGTCACGTACCAAATTTTCCAAGGATCGGAATGAGTTTTTGCTCCTCGCAAAAGCCTCGGGGTTCAACTCTGGGGATCGGTTTTACATGGGGGCTAATATAATTAATGGACCGATGTGGACCACTTCCTGCATGGTTGTTAGAGACCCTATACTAACACCACGTACCAAATTTCAACCGACTCGGATGAATTATGCTCATCCATGAGGCTCGGGAGATCAAATCTGGGGATCGGTTTATATGGGGCTATATATAATGATGTACCGATTGTGGACGAATTTTTGGCATAGTGTTAGAGACCATACACTAACATCTATGTACCAAATTTCTGCCCGGATCGGAATGAAATTTTGCTTCTCTTAGAGGCTCCGGCCAAGCCAATCGGGGGAATCCGTTTTATATGGGGGGCTGTATATATTATATACCGATGGTGGACCAATTTTTTTGCATGCTGTTAGAGACCATATACTAAACCATGTACCAAATTTTAAAACACGGACGGATGCAATTTTGCTCCTGCTTAGAGAGCTTCCGCAATGCCAAATCTGGGAAATCGGCGGTTTACATGGGGGCTTATAATAATCATGGACGGGGCGATGTTGACCAATGCTTTGCATGGTTTGTTAGAGACTATTATATTAACACGCATGTACCAAATTTTAAAGCCGGATCGGATGGCAATTTGAATTCTCTAGAGGCTCCGGCAAGGCCAAATGCGGGGGATCCGTTATATGGGGCCTATATATAATTAATGCGACCGAGATGTGGACCAATATTTGCATGCTTTTATAGACGCATTTACTAACCACCATGTACCAAATTTTACCGTGGGATCGCCGAAATTTGCTCGCCAGAGGCTTTCGCCAAGCAAATCTGCAAGGGGTGCGGGGCGCTTTATATTGGGGGCTACACCGTCAAAAGTGGTCCGCGATAATGGCAATTTAACAATACCATCTGACGCAACGTCAATAACAACTACTTGTGCCAAGTTTCAATCGATAGCTGTTTCGTCGGAAAGTCAGCGTGATTTTCAACAGACGGACGACGACTTGCTTTAGACCGAACTCATAAATTTCACACGACCCGAATATATATAAATATTCTATAGGGGTCTTAGAGCAAATTCCATTGTAACAAACGGAATACAAAGTTAATATACCCCCGCATCCGTAGGTGGAAGGGTGTAAAAAAAGATAATTAATCGGCTACTGAAAATACCTTGGGAATTCTGTCGAAAAATATTTACTTGTATTTAATATCGGCGCGAAGCCCAGCGTTTGTAATATTGTATGGTAAAAGTTTTCTAAAACATTTTCAAACAATTTTTCGAAAATTAACCTAAACGTTTCGTTTTCATCGGTCCTATTGGTTTTTTTTGAAGGTAGACAAAAAATTTACCTAAAAAATATAAAAATCCATTCAATAGTATTTAGCCTTATTATTATGTTTAGGGTCATTTGTGACACACATCGTATTTTTCATCAGGCAATTTCTTTAACTTTTGAATAATAAACTAAAAGTTCTTACTAGTCATGCATGAATATGTGAACCATGTACCTGAATTCTCTTGCCTGAGTGCGTAAGACACTTTAATTATATTCCACCAAGTAGAAATGGCGCTTGAAACAAATACGACGAGGTCGATCAAATGACCCCTAACATAACACTAAGGTCTAAACTGACTCTTTTGAAAAAGTCCCAGTTTGAACAACATTTCGCATGTACAATGACGTTAAAATCTCATTTTTTATTGATGAAATAATACTTAAAATAGATAATTTAAATATTCTGAAGAATAATTTGGCGCGAATCTGCGCCAAAAAAATGGTCTGGAGACTGGATTTGTGTTTGTCCAAGATAATGACCCCAAGCATTTGTCCATATTCTTAAAGAATATTTGCTATAACAACACAAATAAGTACTACCTTACCTCCGCAGAGCCGCGGACTGAATCATAATTGTACACCTCCTTGATATATATGAAACAAAGCTGAAACCTTAACATTTTGTACAAAAAACTCCAAAAAACGTCTTATGGATATATGGAGTGGAATTCCCGTAGATTTGACGAAACCCTAACCCATTCAATGCCAAGGGTCTTCAGCTGCAGTAAAACACTAAGCTTACTCATACAAAATATTAAAATTAATATTTAGATTTAAACGAACATTTTTTATTTATTTTTAGTGTACAAGTTTTGTTTTTTGCTGTTTTTTTAGTTTTGTTTTTTTATTTCCCAAATATCGTAGTATAGAAATTACAGCATTTAATTGATCCAATTAATCATGTGTGTCGAATATTCGATCAACTATTTGTTTCTGTGTGCACTTACAACATCGCATATTAAAAATTGATTACCTATTATTCATCTACTTTAACAAGTATGCCGTCTACCGCTATTCGCTGTGGTTGTGTTTACACATATATGGTATATGCACTTAAGTTCAATTAACCACTAACAACACTTGTCGATTGTTGTTGTTTTTGTTTTAGCCAGAGTGCATTTGCTGGCAAATCCATGCGATGAGTTGTTTTTTTTTAGGATTCTAGTGGTCATTTTTTATATTTGATGTTCCCTGTTTTGCGTTTACAAAATACATGCTATCAATGCGTATACCACACTACTCGTACTCATAATAAGCCACGAGCTTTAGAATTATAAAAAATCTCCGAGAGAGTAGGACATTTTAGGCGCTCTCAGTGAATTTGCAAAACCTTTGTAAGAGTGTTGGAGAGCGTCTGTAGCGTTGTGTTGGTTGTGTATATATACGAGGGAGAGTTTTTTTGCATGTTAAGAGAGAGAGTTTCTCCAAATTGTTTGGCAGAGTGAGTTTCTCTTCCATTTGGAAATCGTGGTGCTTTACATTTGATTGCACCACGCATACGAATAATTAGTTTCCGATTTGATCTTACTTGCCGTTGCGGGTTTGATTTTTGTTTCATAATGCAAGGTGATTCACTTATAACATAGTTTATCTTTGTGATGAAATCTGTGTTTAATGTTTGTTATGTTAGCTAGTGTACGTTCATTTTCATTACTTTATATTAACATATTTGTTAATAAAATAAAGAACAGACAGAATAAATCGCCAAAAATGAGGTAGTGACAAAATAGCTCAATTCAAAAGTTATAAATTTTAGTCAAAGAACGTAGTATATACACAAAGTGGAGTACAATGGGGGTTGTATGGTATTTAAATTATTGAATAGAGTTGTTTTGTAAGCATATGAAATTGCTCTGTTGATCGTGATGAGTGTGGCAACTTTATTTCATAACCGAGTGTTTGCAAATTTTAATTGCCTTTACCAATTAATCGAGCAATATAATATAGAAGGTTGTTTTTTGTTTTTTTTTTTTTTTATTTTTTATAATTTGATGTTCGCCTGTTTTTCGTTTTACAAAATTAACATGCTACAATGCGTATCCACACTACTCGAACTCATAATAAGCCACGAGCTTTAGTAAATTAATAAATTATTACCTTGTACCACAGTAGTGGTCGAAGGGGTTATAAAAACTTCCGAGAGAGTAGGATTTTAGGCTCTCAGTGAATTTGCAAAACTTTGTAGAGTTTTTTTGGAGAGCTACTTATTTTTGCGTTATATATCGAGAGAGGAGAGAGAGAGAGAGTTTCTTGGCAAATTTGAGAGAGAGGAGTTTCCTCCAAAATTTGGGAGAGTGAGTTTCCGTCTCGCATTTGGAAGCTTTCTTAATTTGATGCACACGCATCGACATACACATTAGTTTCCGATTTGATCTTTTGCGCGTGCGGTTGATTTTTTTGATTTCAATACTATGAGCCGTTGATCACTTTAATTTATTTATTTATTTTGTGTGAAATCTTTGTTTAGATGTTGTGTTATTGTATATCGTAGTTCATTTTCTTTTTTTCATTTTGTTAATAAATAGAAGAACTGACAGAATTGCCAAAGATAGTGACAATGCTAATTTCAATTATCAATTTAGTCTAACATTAATACACAACGGATACAATGGTATGGTATGTATTCTAGAATTATTGCATCTAGAGTGATTTGGTAAGCAATGAATTGACCTGTTGTCGTTATGAGTGTGCGATATTATCTTCATACCGGTGTTTGCAATTCTATTCCTTTACCAAAATTATCGAGCATATAAATGTAGACTCGTTTGTTATGGTGTTATTTGAGATTCATGTTAAACTCAGGTACAGTTATAGCTTTATATTGGCAGTGTGCAAAATGTTTTTGTTTTTTGTGTTTGCTTAACGTCCCCATTTAATTTGGCATGTTTACTGTGCTGGCTTGTGCGAGAGCGTAAGACTTTGTATGAGAGTAACTTCAACTTACTCCAGGCATGCGTTCAATAAGCAAAATCATTATATTTTCCTCAATTTTACTCTCCATCTCACAATCTGCTTTAAACATTTCTATACTCAATTGATCCAATGTTGTTGTTGTGGCTTTTGTTCTCGAAGAAATTAGTGAGTAAGTGCGAAGGGCAATTACCTCGATAACAAAGATGGAGAAAAAAGCATTCATTCCCAAAAACTAACTGAAAGGCCTAGAATGTATATATGTACATATATTTTGGTGAAAGTTACGAGCTTGATCTACAATACGTCGTACAGTCAGCAAAGTAAAAAGTTTGTTACACCAATGCAATTTGAATTTTAATTGTGAAAACGAATATGAAAAATATGAATTAAATTTATTTGCTGTTAGGGAACCTAAAGAAGCAAAACTAAATAAGTTAATTTCGGCTTGAGCTTTGGCGAAATCAAATTACACTAATGTACACTAAGAAAGGAATAAGACAATTATTTGTTTAAATACTAAATAAATAGTTACAAATTTATTTTCACAATATTTTGTATGATAGCCCTTTAGTGTGTTCTCACTGGCCTGGTAGTATTTTTTGGCTATGAGTGGGTGCGGGGTTTTCGTTAAAATCATAATGGCGAATTGAGCTACAATTATCGATGTGCTAAGTCGACGTAGGAATGTTTTGATGTACGTTCGTCTATTTTTTTTGTGGATTGATTGTCGAAGTTGCATCCTGTCCAAAAGTTCTTCCAATTTATTGGAAATTTCAATATCAAAATAGTTTATGGTTAATATTGTATTGTCCTGTGTCTAAAGTTTTAAAAATGTCCAATGCCAAGAAGGACAAAAACTTTGTTCGGTCTAGAAGTTGGTCTAAGTCATTTTTTAGCCATGTTACTATTATCACTTATTTTGATTCGTACATACTAAAATAAAAATTATAAAAAATATGATTTTGAGACGAAATAAGGAGAAATTTCTGTTTCTTATAAAGGGTTTTGAGAAATTTTCAAAAATGCAAACTTGTTTCTTTGTTTCTTGTAAAATTCACTTTTAGACTTAGCGCACTTTGGAATTTAGACATCGATATATGGATGTTTTTTTTTCCTTGCTAAAAAGTGATTGAGCTGCTTCGGTTTTTGTTTTTCTTATATATGTCGCCACAGCAAGTGTTTGCAATCAGAGTCATTATCCGGTTGCTGGCGCAGGAGTGACTAATACTAATTTTGGTGTTGAATAGGCAAATTTTTATTTACGAATATGGAACGATATGCTTGGGGTCAGTAATCATGGAAAAACTCAAATTGAAGATTGTTACGTTTGAATTCAAGAAATATAATTGAGTTTTGCAATCAACATTAGTTAAATTTTTTAATCTGAATCACCTAAACATTATGTGAAATTTTCAAATCAATTAAATTTTTTTAATGCAAATAATTTTTTTGATGACGCAATTAAAACTGTGAGCTGATTATTATTGATATCATTAATATCAATTTTCCTTGATTGAAGACATTTCAAATTAAATAAATTAATTTGAAGCATTGAATTATCGTTATTGAATATGAAAAAACTTGTTGTTTACTGATCTACAATCCTTTTTTTAATTAGTTCCAAATTTTTATTTCCGTTTCATAAATTGCATGGTTATCGAACTCATCAGCTTTCATTTTTGAGCATTTGGAAGATGATTCGCCGCTATCCTGGTTTTGTGTTTGCGAAATCTTGATCTTAATTGCAAAGCAGCACGACAATGTTTTTTTTTCAAATTTTTAAAATTATTACAGATTTTCCTTGAATAAAAAAAAACTTTTTTTCAATAATTTAAGTTGAGGATTATTGGCAAGGATTTTAAATTTAAATTTGGGGATTTTTTGGGACGCTAAGAATTGCCAATTTGGGGATCAAAAGCTAGAAAAATATTAGCAACACGTGACACCTCCAGAAATTTTTAAATCGATCTTCATATTTTACACATTTGGCTATTACTATAAGCGAGATTTTAAGGTTATTTTCTAAATTTTAGATTATGAAATTGGCTCATTTTATAAATCGATCTCGCCTTATTTTATATTCTTAATTTCTAAAATCTGTTTTCATCCTTTTTTTTTTTAATAATACAGCAAAAAGTCCTTCAGCAAGGGCCTATTTTGGGCGATACTAACGCTTGCCATACTAACAAAAGAGAGTATATGTCATCAGCTTGTCCAACACATGATTAATTGGATCAATTAAATTTTGTAATTTTCGATACTACGATATTTGGGAAATAAAAAACAAAAACTAAAAACAGTTAATTCCACTAGCAAAAAAAAATTGTACACTAAAAATAAATAAAAATTTTTCGTTTAAATACTAAATATTACAAATTTTTAATATTTTGTAAGGTAAGGCGTAGTGTTTTCTGCAGACTGAAGACTCTTATGCATTGAAGACTCTTATGGGTTAGGGTTTCCGTCAAATCTACGGGAATTGCACTCCATAATATCCCTAAGGACGTGGAGTTTATTTGTTACAAAATGTTAAGGTTTTTCAGCTTTGTTTCATATATATCAACAGGTGTACAATTTGATTCACGTCCGGGCTCTGCGGGGTAAGGTAGTACTTATTTCGTGTTGTATATCATAGTATTCTATTTCGTCCATTGTGATACCACATTGGTGAACTTCTCTCTTTACACTGAGTGCTGCCCGATTCCATGTTAAGCTCAATGACAAGGGACGAATGTTGGTTTGGTGCAGAGGTCATATCTTTGGACAAACACAAATCCATCACTCCAGACCCATTTTTTGGGCAGATCTGGCCAGATTATTCTTCAGAATATTTAAATTATCTATTTCGAGTAATATTTTCATCAATAAAAATTAGATTCTAACATCATTTGCATTGCTCGTCACATTTTGTTCAAACTCGGGCCTTTTTAAAAGTCCTGTTTTGAACAACTTATAATAGAATTTTTATTTATTTTTAGTGTACCATTTACATTAGTTTAATTTTCGAAAATGTTGAATATTATTTAGAAAATTTTAAGCAAACAGTATTACAAACGGTAGCATCACGCCGATATCACAAACAAAAGTAAAATATTTTTCGACAAATTACCGCCCATTTTCATGAAGCTCCGTTAGTTCTACGTAGATAACGAACTTTAAAGCGTGATATCTATATATCTGTCATCTTGCGTATATATTCCATATGCGAGTTAGAAAACTTAACTGCTGAAAGTTTTTCAAGTTAAAGTTAACCGGAGAAAAGATATTTCCATTTTCTTTCTGTTAATGGCCGCTTAAAGCCTAACGGAGCTACAAGAAAATGGCCGTTAAAGATATTTCAGTAGCCAATATCTATTTTTTTTTCACTTGTAATTTCACTTGTAGTTTGAAGGAAAAAAATTAAAAATGTCTTTAATGGCATATACGAATTACATGATGGACGCATTTGAAGCAAACTTTACAAATTTAAAGATATAATAAACTATTTTGTTAGAGGTGCGAATCTTAGTTTTCTCTTATACTTAACTTGTTTATAATTTTTTTCCCGTTTTTAGATCATTTAACTAACGTACGCAAAAAATTATTAGAATAAAGGAAACTTTCTCCAAACATAGTAATTCCATGATCTAAAATAAAGTTAAATTGGCTTTAGTGAAATAAGAGGGTTAATTTTTTGTTGTTTTTTTTTATATATGTAAACATTGAAATACTTTAATTGACATTAATTTCTGTGTAGTTTTTAATTATCTTTTAACTATAATATATAAACAAAAAATATTAATGTATATAAAAACTAAAAAAATAAAATATAAATTTTATATAATTAAAATGGCGTAAAAGAAAACGGTTAAATAACGATGGTAAATGGCGATACGCCATGTGTGATCTACCAAGAGCTACCACTTCCAGGCGACCATGATTGGGTGCGAAAGTAGGTGCCGCCGTAGGTGGTCCCCCGTAAAACGATGTGGGAGAGATAGACCCCTTCCTAGGGCAAGCCCATGTTAAATTCGCCACCCAAATGCATCGTAAAAGGTATTATGTAAGGACAGCGGTAGTGCCTAAAGGCTAGCCTATATACAGGCTTTTCGTTGATCCCTCACACCCACTAGGTGCTTACAAACACTCTATTCAACAATGTAAATACATACCTTATTGTATTCGTATGTGTATTTAAGTTTACTAAAATAAATCATGTATTTAGCATTGTCACTATTCTTTACGATTATCTGTCTGTTTCTGTATTTATCAAAAAAGAAAAAAATACATAACACTAACACAACATTAAACACAGATTTCACACAAATAAATTAATAAACAAAGTGATCAAGGTCATAGTATTGAAACAAAAAAAATCAAGCGCACAGCAATGCGATCAAAACCGTACTAACTATGTCGATGTGTATTCATTGTATTAAAAAGTTTCAAAATGGAGACGGAAACTCACTCTCCAAATTTTGAGAAACTTTCTCTCTCTCTCTCTCTCTCCCAAATTGCAAGAAACTCTCTCAATAGAGAACTCTCAAGAATTTGGTAACTACTCCAACCTCTACAAAGATTTTGCAAATTCACGGAGAGCACAAAATCCTCTCACTCTCAGAAAATATATTTTATATTCTATTGGAATCTGGCTTATTAAATATGAGGTAGTGTGGTGTACGCATTGATAGCATGTATCTTGCAAACGCAAAACAGGGAACATTAAATATAAGAAATGACCACTAGAATCCCAAAAAAAAAAACATAACTCATTGAATGGATAGCCAGCAAATGCACTCTGACTAAAACCAAAACAACAATCGGCAAGTTTTTGTTGTTAGTGGTTTATTGAACTTACGTGCACATTTACGTTAGAAACCACAACCACAGCGAATATCGGTAGACGGATACTGATGTTAACGAAGATATATAGGTGATAAAAGCCGATGTTACATATGAACACAGAAAAAATAGGACATTAATTTTTCAAATTTAGTTGATTCGAATATTCAATACACAAAGATTAATTGGATGAATTAATTTTTGTAATTTTTGATACCTGATAATATTTGATATTTGAATTAAAAAACCTCATGTGGTCAGGCCGAATTTTTAAAATAACCACCATCATGATTAAAGCACAAATGTTTCTTTCGAAAATCGTTTATCGTTAGAGTTGCCACATGATGGTTGCCAAAATACGGGACTTTGCGCCATCTAAGAAATAAATATTTTGGACAACAATTAAATCATAATACTATTATAGAAATTTTAACCAAAAATTTTCTATAAAAAAAAAATTTTGCAAATTTTTCTATAAAAGTCTAAATTTTTTGATTTAAAGTTTCTATTAAGAAATAAAATATATGACAACATTTTCCATACTAATTAAACATTTTTTTCATATAAAAATAAAATTTTTGAAAACAAAAAATTGACAAAATTTTTCTATAGAAATACAATTTTTGACAACTTTTATTATAGTTATAAATTTTGGACAAAAATTCTATAGATATTCATTTTTGACAAAATTTTCCGTATAGAAAAATTTTTTGATAAAATCGTCCGGAGAAAATAAAATTTTGACCAAAAAATTTTTCTGTAGATATTGCCAATATTTTCTATAGCAAATAAAATTTGACAAATTTTTTACAGAAATAAAATTTTTGTAAATTTTGGCCAAATTTTTCTATAAAATAAATTTTTTGATAAAGTTTTCTATAGAAGTAAAATTTTTTAACAGGAATTTTTCTTATAGAAGTAAAATTATTCTATAGAAAATAAACTAAATTTTTTTGAAAATAAAAATGTGACGAAAGTTTTCTATTAGATAATTAAAATTTTTACAAAGTTTTGCTATAGAAATACATTTTGGACAAACTTTTTTATTAGAAATAAAATTTTGACCCAAAAATTTCTATAGATATTAAATCTTTGACAAATTTCTGTATAAAAAAATGTTTGATAAAAGTTCCGGAGAAATACAAATTTTTGACAAACAAAAATTCCATAAAATATTGCAATATTTTTCTATAGAAATAAAGTTTGGGACATACTTTTTCATGAAATAAATATTTTTTGGACAACTCTTTTCGTATAGAATACTCAATTTCTGACTACATATGTCTATAAAAAGCAAACACGTTGGACACACATTTTTCTATGGAACACTGGAAAATTTTGACAAAATTTTCTTACAGAAATAAAAATTTTGGACAAAATTTTTCATTGAAATAAGAATTCTGTTAACAAAACCATCATATGGAAATAAAATGTTGATAAAACTTTCTATTTTGTATAGAAAATATAAATTTTGACAAAATTTTCTATGATATTAAATTTTTGATAAAATTTTCCGTAGAAATAAAATTTTTGACAAAATTTCTTTATTTGAATTAAGTAGAGATTGACAAAATTTCCTATTTAAAATATAAGACAATTTTTTCTATAGAAATAAAATTTTTGACAGACTTTATACATAAGAAATTTATTCTTTTGACTTGCAAATTCTTATAGAAATTCAAACGTTGACTAAATTTTTTTATAGAAATGAAATTTTTTGACAAAAATTTTACATGAATAATTTTTGTCGATGGAAATAAAATTATTGACAAAATTTTTATAGAAATAAAATTTTTACAAAGAAGTTTTATAATAATATTAAAGTTTAACAAAATTTTCCATTAGAAATGACAATTGTTGTCAAAAATTTCAATTAGAAATAAAATTTTTGACAAAATTTTCTATGGACATTATAAAAATTTTACAAAATTTTTATAGAAATAAAATTTTGCCGACAAACTTTCTATTAGAAATAATATGTTGGCGTAATTTTCTAGAGCAATTAAAATTTTGAAGACTAAATTTTCTATACGAAATAAAATATTTGAACAAATTTTTCTATAGAAATAAAATTTAACAAAAATTTTCTATTTAGAATAAAATTTTGTGCAAATTTTTATGTTATAGAAATAAATTTTAAAAATTTTTCTATTACGAAATAAAAATTTTGATGCAAAATTTTCTATAGAACATAATTGACAAAATTTTCTATAGAAAAATATTTGAAATTTTTTTACAAATAAATTTGCAATCTATAGAATAGCAAATGTTGAAAAAATTTTCTATAGGAAATAAAATTTTGATCAAATCTTTATGAAAATAAAATTTAATTTCTATAGGAAATATTGACATAAATTTTCGTTAGCAAAAAATCTTTTCTTCATAGAAAAAAAAATTATTGACAAAACCTTCTTTCTATTTGAAATAAAATTTTTGGCAAAAATTTTCTTATAAATAGAATTTTGACAAAGATTTTCTATAAAACTAAAAATTTTGACAAAATTTCCTATTATAGAAACAAATTATGTAGCAAAATTTTTCATAGAAATTATAATTTTGGATAAATTTTCTATAGAAATAAAAATTTGACAAAATTTTCTATAGAAATAAAATTTTGACAAAATTTTCTATAGAAATAAAATTTTGACAAAATTTCTATAGAAATAAAAATTTGACAAAATTTTCTATAGAAATAAAATTTTGATACCAATTTTCTATAGAAATAAATTTTTGAAACATTTTCCATAAGAAATAAAATTTTTTACAAAATTTTCTACTAAAAAAAAATTTTTTTGATAAAACCTCCTACTAGAAATAAAATTTTGACAAAATTACACATATATATATTAAAATTTTAACAAATTTTCTATAAAAAAATTTTGCAAGTTTTGCTATAAAACTAAATTTTTGATAAAGCTTTTCTATAGAAATCTAAAATTATGACAACATTTTCTATACTAATAAAATTTTTTCTATAAAAATAAAAATTTTTGAAAACAAAATTTATGAAAAAATATATAATCATATAGAATATACAATTTTTGACAAACTTTTTTATAGTTATAAAATTTTGGACAAAAATTTTCTATAGGGATATTCAATTTTGACAAAATTTTTCCGTATAAAAAATTTTTTGATAAAATCTCCGGAGAAATAAAAATTGTTGACATAAAATTTTCTGCTAGATAGTTGGCAAATATTTTTCTATAGAAATAAAATTTTGGACAACATTTTTTATACAGAAATAAAATTTTGTAAATTTTGCAAATTTTTCTATAAAAAATAATATTTTTGATAAAGGTTTATCTATAGAACTGTAAAATTTTTTACAAATATTTTCTATAGAAGTAAAATTTCTATAGAAATAAAAACTAAATTTTTTGAAAATAAAATGTGACAAAGTTTTCTATTTTAGAAATAAAATTTTTACAAGTTTTGGTATAGAAATACGAATTTGACAAACTTTTGTATTAGAAAATAAAATTTTGACAAAAATTTCTATTAGATATTTTAAAATTTTGGACAAAATCTTTCTGTATAAAAAAAAATTTGTTGGATAAAATCTTCCGGAGGAAATAAAAATTTTGACAAAAAATTGCCATAAAATATTGCCAATATTTTCTATAGAAATAAGATTTGGACAACTTTTTTCCATGGGAAATAATATTTTTTGACAACTTTTTCTATAGAAATACAATTTCTGACTACACTACTTCTTATAAAAAGCACTACCGTGACAAATTTTTTCTATGGAAATGAAATTTTGACCAAAATTTTTTACAGAATTAAAATTTTGACAAAAATTTTTCATGAAATTAAAAATTTTAACAAAACCATCATATGGAAATAAAATGTTGATCTTCTATTTTTATAAGAAATATAACTTTTGACAAAATTTTCTATTGATATTTTAAAATTTTTTGATAAAATTTTTCCGTAGAAATAAAATTTTGACAAAAATTTCTTATTTGAAATTAATATGACAAAAATTTCTATAAAATATAGACAATTTTTTCATATTAGAAATTAAAATTTTTGACAACTTTTACCATAAAGAAGTTTATTTTTGACTGGCAAATTCCTTATAGAAATCCAAACGTTGACTAATTTTTATGTAGAAATGAAATTTTTTGACAAAATTTGTTACATGAATAAATTTTTCATAGAATAAAATTTTTTACAAAATAAATTTTTTTATAATAATTAATTTTTAACAAAAATTTTCCAGAGAAAATATACACATTTGGCAAAATTATTCAATAGAAATAAAATTTTTGACAAGAATTTCTATGGCAATTTAAATATTTTACCAAAATTTTCTATAGAAATAAAAATTTTTCGGACGAAACGTTTCTTATTAGAAATAAATATGTTGGCCCCGCGTAATTTTCAATAGAAATAAATTTTTGAGAAAATTTTCTATTAGAAATAAGAATTTTGAAAAATTTTTTCCTTATAGAAATAAAATTTGACAAAGTTTTCTATAGAAATTAAATTTTGACAATTTTTTTATAGAAATAAAGTTTTTGACAAAATTTTCTTTAGAAAAAAAATTTGACAAATTTCTATAGAAATAAAATTTAAAATAAAAAAATGAATTATGGCTTTACTTTTGGCCATACGCCTGTCTACAAAAATTAAATCTTTAATTTATGCCACATTGACAATAGTTTTAGGACACTTTACCATCACATAAGTTAATCATACCATTTGAAGGTATTTTATTCACCTTGTTTTAAGTCTGTTTTTTTGTATAAATGTGGTGTTCTGTGCGAGTAAGCGGAGAGTACCATCAAAAATACACATAAAACTCACTTAAACTTATTAAATTACACTTTTTCACTTAAGCTCTTGTGGCATCTTGCGTCCTTTCTGCCATTAGGAGCAAAAACGAGTAGTGGTTTTTCAATTCCAAGTCTCATTTTTAATAAAATTTTAATTTTCTACAGTGTACACACGTTAAAATAGAAAATGAAGTTGAAAATTAGATGACTTTGTTTTTCTTTTTCTTTCTGTTTGTTTTTTTTTTTGTTTTTCGTTTTGATCATTAGGTGTTTTTTACTACAGAATTGTGAGATATACGTCCATTGTGTTATAGTTAAAAGCTGAAAAGTTATAATAAAAGTTTGAAAGGGAAATTTCAATTAAAGTTCCGAATGAGTTTAAAAGCGTACCAAATTACATTTTGTCAAGAGAATCTATGTATGAAGCAAGACATAGAAGAGAATAATTTTTCTCAACTTAAATTTATAACACGTATAATGGTTGCTGCCCACAAACATTCGGTGATAGATCTCTTCTCTGAATGACTTAGTTTTAGATGTTAATGATAACCAAAAAAGGGCTTGACTGTTCAACTCATTTGAGTTTAATTACTAATTTTTTGGAGAAGATTAATTTACGACTATATAATAATTTTTCGATAAGTTTAAAAAATCGACTTTTGACATTGAACTAAAATTAACAGTTATATTGCTGTTAGTTTGGCCCTTTTATAGTGATTTAATGTAGCATGTATCAATTTCAATCGACTTAGGAAAACTAGTAAAATTAGATTTCCAGTAATTCTGGTATTTGTATCTCTTGTCCACTCTTATGGAGCACGATATTATAAGTTACTACAAATGTTTTTGAAACACCAGCAGGATACAAATATAATTTTATAGAAATAAAATTTTGACAAAATTTTCTTTTAAAATAAATATTTTGACAAAATCTTCTATAGAAATAAATTTGTACAAATTTTCTATAGATCAAAATCCTGCGTGAAAAATTTTCTATTACAAAGATAAGTTTTGACAAAAATTTCTTACATCAGAAATAAAAATTTTGACAGAATTTTCTATAGAAATAAAGTGACACAAATTTTCTATTGAATCCAAATGTTTGACAAAATTTCTATAAGAATAAGACAAAATTCTCCATAGAAATAAAAATTTTGAAAATTTTTCTATAGAAATTAAAAATTTTGAAAAATTTCTCCATGAAATAAAATTTTGACAAAAATTCTTGCCATAAATAAAATTTTTGAAAAATTTTTCTATTAGGAATAAAATTTTGAACTAAAATATTTCTTCTTAAATAAAATTTTGACATAAAATTGTCTATGAAAATAAAATTTTGAAGAAAATTTTCTCTATGAGAAATAAAATATTTACAAAATATTTCTATAGAAATAAAATGTTTGACAAAATTTTCTATAGAAATAAATATTGACAAAATTTTCTTAAGCAATTATTAAAAATTTTACTATTTAGTAAATAAATTGGAGCACAAATTTTTTTCCACAAAAAATAAAATTTTCACAATTTTTTACAAGAAGTGACATTTTTTGACAATTTTCCATAGAGACTAAATTTGGGAAAATTTTTTTCTATTAGAAATAAAATTTTTGACAAAATTTTCTATACAACAATTTTCCACAGAAATAAAATTTTCACAATTTTTTTTTTCCTATAGAATGAAATTTATGACAAAAATTTTCCATAGAAACTAAATTTGACAATTTTTTTCTATTAGATAAAAATTTAGACAAAATTTTTCTATAGAACAAAACAGTCTCGACAACATTTTCTATTCGAAATCAAAATTTATGACAAAATTTTCCATTAGACATAAAAACTCTTTACAATTTTCTTCTATGGAATAGAAAAATGACAAAATTTTTCCATATGAATAAAATCCTTTTGTATACCAAAACCTTTCCATAAGAAATAAAAATTTTGTACAAAAGTTTTCTATTAGAAATAAAATCTTGTACAAAATTCTTTTATCCAGAAATTAAACAGTTTTGACAAAACTTTTCTAATAGAAATAAATTTGGACAAAATTTTCCAAAAAAATAAATTTTTCACAAATTTTTTATATGAATGAAATTTTTATTGACAAGAATTTTCCGATAGACATAAAATTTCACAATTTTTTTCTATACAAAGAAAATTTTGGACAACATTTTCCATAGAAATAAAATTTGACAGAAATTTTCCATAGAATAAAATTTTTGACAATTTTTTTCTTCATAGAAAGAAAATATTGACAAATTTTTCCATCAGAACAGAAAATATTGAAAAATTTTTCCATATGAAAGAAGAATATTTGACAAAATTTTTCTAAAGAAACAAATAACCGTTGACAAAATTTTCTACAAAATAAAATTTTCCAATTTTTCTTCCTAGAATCTAAAATTTCTTGACAAATTTTCCATATGACTAAAATTTTGACAATTTTTCTATAGAAATAAAATTTTGACCAATTTTTCTTATAAGAAACAAAACGCTTTTACAAGATTTTCTATAGAACTAAGATTTTGACAAAATTGTCCAAAGGAAATAAAATTTTTTTTCTATAGAGAGAAAAATTTTGACAAAATTTTCCATAGAAATAAAATTTTGACCATTTTCTATAACAAAATAAAATGTTACAGAGTTTCCTATAGAAATAATAATTTTGACAAAATTTTCTATAGAATAAAAAATGTTGACAAAAATTTGTCTTAATTTGATAATAAACATCCTTTTGACAAACAAAATTTCCTATAGAAACAAAACGTTGACAAAAGTTTTCTATAGAAATAAAATTTTGACAAAATTCCACAGAAATAAAATTTTCACATTTTTTATTAGAATGAAAATTTTGACAGAAATATTCCAAATAGAAATACAACAGATTTGACAATTTTTCTAATAGAGAGAAAAATTTGACAAAATTTTTTCGATAGAAATAAATTTTCCATATAGATAAGAAACTTGTTCACAACATTTTTCTATACAAAGAAAGTCTTGACAGTCATTTTCCATAGAACCAATTAATTTTGACAAGATTTTTCTTATTAGAAACAAAGCGTTGATACAAAATATTCTTTATAGAAATAAAATTTTTACAATTTTTCTAATAGAAAAATCTTTGACAAAATCCATAGATAAAATTTGACAGAAAATTTTTTCCTAGATTAAAATTTTGACAAAATTTTCATATAGAAATGAAATCTTTGACATAAATTTTCCATAGGAAATACACATTTTCATCAATTTTTTGTCCATAAAAAGAATTTGACAAAATCTTTCCATAGAACATAAAATTTTGTATTAAAATAATTTTCTATTAGAAATAAAATTAAATAGTGTCTTCGCCAATATTGCTCTAGGGCCGGCTCTTGAATCGATCTAACCATGTCCTTCTCAGCCGTTTGGTCACGCTGAAACACGTTTTTATTTTTAATCGCCAGTTTTAGTCCAATTAACTTTCAAATTCTTTTCTCACTAACTTTTCATAATTTAAGTGATAAACCCCCATTTTAAATTTCGCCATTGCAAACTATCGTTGACAGATCACCAACAATGTAATTCGAAAACAAGTATGATACGGTACCGAAAGTTCGCGCCAGTGCCGAAGCTTGATGTACCTTCCACCATGGATTGCGTTAGGAAACTTTATTCTGAACATGCCATCCACAATCGAATTGAAGCCGGATCGGATGAATTTTGCTCCCTCCAAGAGCTCCGGAGGTCCAAATCTGGAGAATGGGTTTTATATGAGGGGCTATATAAATTACTGCACCGATATGGTACCAATTCTGCACGGTTGTTAGAGGGGACAAATATACTAACACCACTGTTCGAAAATCTTCATAAACCGGATCGGATGAAATTATGCTTTTTTTTTAAGAGGCTCCGCAAAGCCAAATCTGTCGGATCGTTTATTATTGGGGGCTATACATATAATTGTGACCGATGTGGACCAATTTTGCATGGATGTTGAGAGACAATACTAACACCACGTTTTAACCAATTATTAACCGGGATCGGAATGAATTTGCTATCCTCAAGAGGCTCCTGAGGTCAAAATCTGGGACGCGTTTATGATGGGGGCATATATATATAATTATTGGCCGATGTGGACGAATTTTTTGCATTTTAGAGACATATACTAACACCACGTACTACAAATTTCAAGCCGCGATCGGATGAAATTTTCTTCTCTTAGAGGCTCCGACAAGCCAAATCTTGGATCGTTTTTATATGGAGGCTATAATATAATTATGGAACCGATAGTGGACCAATTTTTGCATGTGTTAAACCACATTACTAACACCATGTCAAATTCAGGTCCGGATAGGATGAAATTTGCTTCTGTTAGAGGCTCTCCGAGCCAAATCGGGTGATCGTTTATATTGGGGGCTATATATAAATATAGACCGATATGACCAATTTTTGCATGTTGTTAGATGACCCTATCCAACTACCATGTACCAAATTTCAGCCGGATCGTGCAATATGCTCTCTTTAGACGCTCCGCAAGCCAAATCTGGGGTCCTTTATATATGGGGCTATAAGTAAAAGTGGACCGATATGGGCCAATTTTGCAATACCATCGACCTAAACCTAATAACAACTACTTGTGCCAAGTTTCAAGTCGATAGCTGTTTTCGTTCGGAAGTTAGCGTGATTTCAACACAGACGGACGTACGGACATACTGAGATCGATCAGAATTTCACCACGATCCAGAATATATATACTTTATGCGTGTCTTAGAGCAAAATTTCGATGTGTTACAAACGGAATGAAACAGTTAAATATACCCCCATCCACTATGGTGGAGGGGTATAAAAATTCCTGCTCCTCTAAAGGATTTATGCGTCGCCTATCTTGTAACGAATATTATAGCATTATATACCCTACTTTGTCCGTACTTTTTGCTCTCAAGCCCTTTTATAAATAATTTTTTATTCCTCTTTGTATTTTTTTTTTTTTTTTCAAACTTTTTTAGGGGTTTTTCACTTTTTGAAACATGATTTTCGTTC
>PGFW01000790.1:18391-30748 GCA_003123925.1 Haematobia irritans
ACGAAAATATTAAGATTAGCATTGTCCGTAATATGTGTTAGTGTAGATTATTACTAGCCTATCGACAATTCACTTACTTCGTGTTAGCCCACCATATATTTTCAAATGTCTCTGATTACATAGCATACTTTTAGGCATAGCCAAAAACTATTTTTATCTTGATGTATTTTAATAGAATTTGTGTATACTTCAAGCAAATAATCGTATATGCGCACAGTGGTCATAGTGCCTCCGTGGCGCAATTGGCTAGCGCGTTCGGCGGTCGGGCTGTTATACTCGAAAGGTTGGTGGTCCGATGCCCACCCGGGGGCGATTTACAATTTTTAGAGAGTTTTTTTTATTTATTTGTTGTTTTTTTTTTTTTTTTTTTTTTTTTTAATTCTATTTTTTGATGGCCGCAGAAACATTCAATTGGTTGTTTAGTTTGCAATTTAACTTTGCACATGCTTTCGATATGCCAGAAATTTATCTTGTACGACAAGTGGGTTAAATAACGCCTGCGCGTGGCCAATGGCTAAAGCGCGTTCGGTCTGTAACTCGAAAGGTTGTGGTTCGAGCCCACCGGGCGTAAAATTTTGTTCCCGCAGGAATTGCAAAGAGAAAAATATAAAAGTAATTCAATTTACTTTAATAGGTTTTGGCGTCTATTTTTTAGTTAGTAAGAAATTGAAATATTGATTGATCGATATGGAAAAAAAAATATAAAATAATATTTTTTCATTATTTTTATTTATACAAAGATCACCACATGGGTACCTCATATAGAATCCATCGGTTTATAGAGAAAATAAAGTTTCACATAAACATTATTGTATCAATGTATTAAATTTTCAATATCAAAGCAAATCACTCCTGCAACACATTTTTTCCGCAATCATTTAAATCACAGCATGTGAAAAGGAATTGAAATATTCAGTGCGTATAAAGACTAAGTTGACACACGAACCATTTAGTGACCCCAATATAAATAGTTTCATATGAATGCATCTTCATCGGTTGGTAAATGTGTCCGACTTCCAAATATGTTTAAAATATCTTTGTGGTATGGAATTGAGTCAAACAAGATACGAGATGTTGTCCGAAAAAGGAATACTATTGTGACAAAATTTTGTAAATACAAATAAATTTGACAAAATTTCTAATAGCAAAAAATTTTGACAAAAAAATTTTCTATGGAAATAGAAATGCTTGACAAAGAATTTCTATAGAAATAAAATTATGACAAAATTTTCTATAGAAATAACATTTGACAAAATGTTCTAGACAGAAATAAAAATAGTCGGACAAAAGGTTTCTTATAAAAAAAAATTTTGATAAAAATTACGATAGAAAAAATTTTTGACCAAAATTCTATAAAAAAAAATTTTGACAAAATTTCATAGAAATAAAATTTTGACAACATTTTCTATAGAAAGTAGAAATTTGACCAAAAATGTTCTATAAAATAAAAAATAACAAATTGCAAAGATAGAAATAAAATTTTTCTATAGAAATAAAATGTGACAAAAATTTTCTATAGAAATAAAATGATTGACAAAACTTCTCATAAAATACAATTTGAACCAAAATATCTAGAGAAATAACATTTTGACACTATATCTTAATGAGAAATAAAAATTTGAACAAAGTTTCTATAGCTATAAATTTGACAAAAAAAAATTCAATTGGAAATAAAATTTTTGACAAAAATTTTCTATAGAAAACCAATTTGAAGACAAAAAGAGTTTCTACAGAAATAAAATTTACAAAAATTTCTAAAAGAATAAATGTGACAAAAGTTTTCTAATAGAAAATAAAATTTGACCCAAAAATTTTCTATAGAAATAGAAAATTTTGACAAAAAATTTCTATAATAAAATTTTGACAAAAATTCTATAGAAATAAAATTTGAACAAAATTTCTATAGAAAACAAATTTGACAAAAATTTTCAATGGAAATAAAATGTTGGCAATAAATTTTCTATAAGAAATAAAATGTGACACATTTTGTTATAGAAAATAGAAGTGTTACAAAAATTGTGATATAGTGAAAAAAAATTAACAAAATTTGGCAATAGAAAATAAAATTACTAAAGAAAAAATTTTGACAAAATTTGAATAGAAAAGAAATTTTGGTAAAATTTTTCTATAGAAAAAAATTTTGAACAAAATTTTCTAATAGAAAGAAAATCTGACAAACATCTTCATAAAATAAAAATTGACAAAATAATTCTAGAGAAATAACATTTGATCATTATATCTAAAGAAATAAAGATTTTGACAAATTTTCTATAGCAATAAAATTTTACAAAAAATCAATGAAATAAAAATTTTGACAAATTGTCCGTCTAGAAATACAAATTTGACAAAAGTCTACAGAAATAAAATTTCAAATTTCAAGAGAAATAAAAGTTGACACACATTTTCTATAGAAATAGAAATTCGACAAAATTTCCATAAAAGAATAAAATTGACAAATATTTTATAGATAATAAAAATTTGACAAAAATTTTTCATAAAATAAACAAATTTGACAAAAATTCAATAAAATAAATTGTGGCAAAAATGTTCAATATAAGAATAAGAAGTTTTTTTTTTTTTTTTTTATTATTGCCGTTATTTTGCAATCTATTATCATACAGAAAATAATTAGGCTAATATAATAAATAATGAGTACTTAAAAAAAATAGTAACAAGAAGTAAATCCAGTGAAGCTTAACAAAGAGTAATTAATTCCATTTTGGACTTATTTATTCATCGTATATGTGAGTATATATCTTAAGTAGGGAAAGGTTCTAAAATATCTCGTTAAATCCTAACTTCAATTTTTTTTTTTGCATTTGGTAATCTGTGCTAGAAAGAGTAATGGCCAAGTACGTTAGAGTGGTGACTTAATCGATTGAGATGATTTTGTACTATCTTTAGCAATTAATCCGGTTTATTTTGGTATAAGTAGATCTTATGTAACAGTTTAAGACTTATATATATAAAGTCCATATATAAAACTGTTCTAAAACCTGCTTGGTCTTATGATAATGAGCTGGGGGAACTTCTAGTAACTCAAACAAGAATTTACAACGAATTCAAGTCAAAAAACCTTAAGATTGGTTGTCAAACCTCCTTGGTTGTAAAAAAAATAAATGTTGACATTTATTTTTAAATAAAAAAAAGTTTTTACAAAATTTGCTATAGAAATAAATTTGACAAAATTTTCTGTAAAAATAAACGATGAAAGAAAATACTATAGAATAAAATGTTTACAATTTTTTTATAGAATATAAGAAACTATTCTAGAGAAATAAACATTACAAAATATTCTGAGAAATAAAATTGTTGAGAAATTTTCTTATAGAAATAAAATTGTGCAATATTTTCTTTAACAAATGAGAATTTAAAATAAAAGAAATCTCTATAAATAATGAAATTTTGACAAAAATTGTTCCTATAGAAAGATTAGAAAGAACTGAGGTCACTTATTACTTCTGATCTATCTATAGAGTCCAGATTGACCAACTGAATAATTAGAATCGGCGGTAATATGTATGACAAGTTTTTGAAATTTCTTGCCCGACTAGTGTCATTAGAAATTAAATTTGTGTCAACATTTTGATTATCTTAGAAAATTTTGCAAAAATTTAAATTTTTCTATAAAAACTGCAGACATTTTAATTAACATTTGATGTTCTATAGAAAATTTGTCAAAATTTTGTATTTCGCTATAGAAAATTTTCCTCAACTTGGGTTTTGTTGGTGTTCAATCTGCAATGAATATTTTGTTGATTTCAGTTTAAAAACGTCATTGGTTATATCTTAACACAAGAGTAATTAAACAACAGAGAAATATTTTTTGTCAATATTTTGATGGCATGACCGTGCTGACGATTCCCATAAGCGCCCTACTTGCAGCAAAACTAGTCACCAAATTTCAGAATAGAATCGGGAAAAAAAAAACGTTATTCATAACCTCAGCGAAAAAAGTTTACGATATCAGGCTTGTGCTTAAAAATCTTTGAGCAAAATTATTTCTATAGAAAATTTGTCAACGATATTTCTATAGAAAAGTTGTGGTCAAAGGATTTTATTTTATAGATAAACTTGTCAATAATTTTTAATTCTATAAAGAAAATTTGTCACAAAGAAGTATTTCTATGATTGGAAAATTGCAAAGATAGAAAAATAAGGTTTTTGTCAATTTTCTTCATAAAAGAATAAATTTTAATTTTTTTATTAAAATTGTCAATTTTTTTTTCTACAAAAACACAATTTGTCAAGACATTGTTAATTTTGCTAAAGAAAGGAAATTTGGTCAGAAAATTTATTTGTATATAAAATTTTGTCAATTTTTCAACAACATTGTCAAACATTTTATTTCATAGAAATTTGATTTATAAGAATGTGTAAAAATTTATTACATAAAAATTTGGTCAAAAATTTATTCAAAAAGTTTCATATATTATTTTTAATGGAAAAAGTTCCCGGGAAATGGTTCCACATTTCCTCTTTGCTCATCAGCGCCCGTACTTGCAGCAAAACTAATCACATCATTCAGAATAAATCGGGAAATTCACTAAACCAGGTAACCAAATAAGCGAAAAAGTTTAAGATAGTCGGCTTTTGCCTAAAAAAGTCCTTGAAACAAAAATTTTTATTTCTAAATTAGAAATTTTGTCAAAATTTATTTCTATAGAAAAACTTTGTCAAAATTTTCTTCTATAGAAATTTTTCAAAATTTAGTTCTTATATGAAAATGTTTGTCAAAATATTTCTAAATAGAAAAAAAATTTTCATACATTTTATTTCTAATAGAAAATTTGTCAAATCATTGTAAAATAAAAAATTTTTTGTCAATTTTTTGTTTCTACAGAAAAAATTTTGTCATAAGTAATTATCTATAACATATCGAAAATTTTCCAAAAATGTTATTTCTATAGAAAAGTTCCAAAGTGTGTATTTCATTAGTAAAATATGTGAAATTTTTTACATGAGAAATTTTGTCACATTGTAATTTGCTATAAGAAAATTGTCAACATTTCCTGCCAGTGAGCCAGATAAATTTCGGAATTGAATGCACATTTTTTTTTTGCTATAGAAAATTTGTCAAAATTTTATTTTCTATAAAATTTTTGTCAAAATTTATTTCTATATAAAATTTTTGTCAAAATTTTATTTCTATAGAAAATTTTGTCAAAATGTTATTCCTTATGGCAAAATTTTTGTCAAATTTTTATTGTCTTAGAATAATCTTGGTCAAATTTTGTTTCTGATAAAAATTTTGTCAAAATTTTATTTTCTATATGAAATTTTGTAAAAAAATTTTGTCAAATTTTATTTCTAGTAGATAAATTTTGTCAAAATTTTAAGTCTATAGAAAAAATTGTCAAAATTTATTCTCATAGGTAAAATTCTGTCAAAGTATAGAAAATAAGTGTGTTGTCAAATTTTTCTTCTATAGAAAATTTTCTTTAAAATTTAGTCTATAAGAAAGTGTTGGTCAAAATATTTCTATAGAAAAGATTGTCAAAGTTATATGTCTATATAAAATTTTGTGGAAATTTTTACATAAGAATTTGGTCAACAGTTTTATTCTATAGAAAATTTTCAATATTTATTGCTATAAGAAAATTTGGAAAAATTTATTATATGAAAATTTCCGTAAAAAATTGTTTTCTATAGAACATTTTGTCAAAATTTTATTTCCAGGAAAAGTTCCCAACATTTATTTCTATATAAAAGTTTTGTTGTAATTTTTTTCGCAAAATTTTATTTTTATACGAAACATTTTAATCATAAATTATTCCTAAATAGGGAAATTTTTAAATCAAAAATTATTTCTACTAGAAAATTCTAAAAATGTATTTTAAAAATTTTGTCAAAATTTTATCTCTATAGAAAATTTTGTAAAAAACTTTGAGCTCAAAATTATTTCTAATAGAAAATTTGTAAAAATTTTAATGTCTAATAGGAAAATTGTCAAAGTATAGAAAATAAGGTTTTGCAAAAATTTTTCTATATAGAAATTTTTTTTCAAAATTTAATTCTAATAGAAAATGTTTCAAAATTTATTTCTATAAAAAATGTTTTGTCAAAATATTTATTTCTATAGAAAATTTTTCAATTTTTATTTTATATAAAATTTGTAAATTTTTTTTCTAACAGAAAAATTTTGCATAATTTTTTTTCTATAGAAAAATTTTCGCAAAATTTTATTTCTATAGAAAAGTTTTTCAAATTAGTATTTTCTATATAAAAGATTGTGTTGAAACTTTTTTACATAGAAAATTTTGTCAAACAATTTTAGCTTCTATAGAAAAAATTTTGTCAACATTTCCGCATAATAAATTCGTAAAAAATTTTTTTCTATAAAAAATTTTGTCAAAATTTTATTTTATAAAAGTTTTTTGCCCAACATTTTATTCTATATAAAGTTTGTTGAAATTTTTTACATAGAAAAATTTTATCAAAAGTTTATTTCTATAGAAATTTTTAAAAATTTATTTACTAATAAAAATTGTCAAATTTTATTTCTATAAAATTTGTCAACATTTTCTATAGAAAATTAATATTTTTTTTCTTTAGAAAATTCAAATTTTATTTCTATGGAAACTTTTTTTGTTTGAATCTGCAAGTGGCCGAGTGCAATGATCGATTCCATAGCTAGTGTTTGTACAGAATTCTTGTCATTTTAATAAGAACAATTTCGTCACAATTAATCAGAAAAGAATGAGAGATATTCTACAACAATAGCAACCATTCGCCCCCTTCCCAATACGTCAAGTCCGGTAAAGAATTTTTTGAATTAAATATGAAAAGATCTTACAAAAAAAATATTCAACCATCCTTCTCATCCTGATCATCATTAACTGCAATATCAAATAAATGGACTACACATTTGGTGTGAAGGGGGGAAGGAAAGCTAAGTAGAACGAGAATCTCTTGTGAAAAGAAATTAAATTTTGAAATAAAATGTAACAAAATTGAATTTAAATTAGGCAACAACGAACTGAAAGCATCATACAGAAAAAAATAGGGAATCTAGAGAAACATCTGAACCCTTATGGGGTAACAAATTGAAAAAATGGAATATAGAAAATGACTTTGAGATAGGTCGACTTTATCTTCATGACTGGAGGACCTCATATAATTAGATCACAAATATCCCCCTATCATTCATCACTCCCTCTTCATTTTCCCATGCGTAGCGTACATCACATATGTGAAGGCATACGATGGACAAACAACAAAATCCATATGGATCAACGTCGTGCGCAGCATATTTTGTTGTGACTCTCATCTTTTGGGGGAGTGCACTGCCATCCAGATTGTGGGTGGATTGATGGTTGTTGCTGAATGCCGTATTGTGATGGGGGGTGGGGGGTGGATATACTAGATGACGTAGGGGACTTTGTTTTGTTTATGGCAATTTCTTCTTATTCTTGTTGCTGTTGTTGTTATGAAAAGTGTCATAATTTTTATTTAGTTTTTTTTTGGACCGATTGAAAATTCTTGCTTTGCGTTTGTGTGAAAGCCTTCATTTTGGCGCGTCTTGTCTATTTTGTGCTATTGCTGTAAACGTTTGGATGATGGGTGACACTAAGCAAATAATTGGCCACCGGGTGGACAGACACCATCGAAGATCAGAGACAATTTTTTTTTATATTATTTGTTTGGTTAAATGAGAGAATTTTGTGATTTGTTGTGGTTCTCAGGACACAGTGGGGGAAGAGCAGGAAATTTTTGTATCCAACATCCAATAATCCAATCCATCCAATCCAATAATCAGTTTGTCATTCCTTAGAAATATACATTTCCGATCATATATTTTTGATCAGGGTGAAATTCTAAGACAATTTTAATTCTATCCGTCTGTCTGTCAGTTTAAATCATGCTGTACTACTGCAGCTATCGTCTTGAAATTGGGCACAGATTTGTTCAGCTTGAAATTGGAATATATCTGTTCTAGATATTGCCCATATAAATTTCGACAAAATTTTCTATGAAAAAGAAATTTTGACAAAATTTCTTATGGCAAAGAAATATTGAAATAGTATATGTTGTTAAAAGATATTTTAACAACATATACTATTTCACAGAAACTTTGACAAAAGGTGCTATCGCAAAGAAATTTTGATAAAAATCCCTATGGCAAAGACATATTGACACAATTTCCAATAGCAACGACATTTAGACATCATTTCCTTTTCCGCAGAAATTTTGACAAAAAGTGCTACAGCAAAGAAATTTTAATAAAAATCCCTATGGCAAGGACATTTTGACACAATTTCCTACAGCAACGAAATTTTGACAAATTCTCATATATCAAAGAAATTTTGACAAATTTTCTGTGGCGAAAAAACTTTGACAAAATTTTCTATAGAAAAGAAATTTTGACAGAATTTCCTTGGGCACAAAAGTTCTGACTAAATTTCCCATGACAAAGAAGTTTTTTGAAAAACTTTCCTATGACAAAGAAATTTAAAAAACTTATGGCAAAGAAATGTCGAAAAAATTCCCTTTTCCAAAATGTTGACAAAATTCGTTGGCAATAGCACATTTGTCAAAATTTTTATAGCCAGAAATTTGACAAATCTCATAAAATATAAGAAATTTTGACAAAGTTTCTTATGGCAAGAAAATTGGCACCAAATTTTGACAAATTTTTCTATGACAAGTAATTTTGACAAAATTTCCTATAGCAAAAAAATTTTAACAAAATTTCTTTTGGCAAAAAAGTTTCGACTAAATTTCCCAAGGCAATGAAAGATATTCTGAAAAAAAATACTTTAGCAATTCAATTTTGACAAATTCTCATATATTCGGAAAAAAATTTGACAAAAATTTCCAAAGAAAAAACAAGAAAATTTGACGAAATTCCTATAGCAAGGAAATCTTGACATGTTCCATATTATCAGAGAAATATAGACAAAGATGTTTGGGCCAAATTTACATAGAGCAAAGAAATGTAGACAAAATTACCTGTACCAGAATTTTTTTTGAAAAAATTTCAAAATTTCTTTTGACAAATTTTCATCGGAGAAATTTTTACAAAATTTTTTATGGCAAAGAAATTTTGACAAATTTCTATAGCAAGGAAATTTTGACAATTCTCATATATAGAGAAATTCGACAAAAATTTCCTATAGCAAAAAGAAGTTTGGACCAAATTTCTACAGCAAAGAAGAAAAGAGTGGACAAAATTACCTGTAACCGAAATTTTTCACAAATGTTCATAATGTCAATGAAATTTTGATAAAAATTTCCTATCGGCCAACGAAATTTTATAGAAAAATTTCCATATAGCAACGAAATTTTGACAAATTCTCCATTATACAGAGAAGATTTGACAAATTTCCTTATGGCAGAAGCAGTTGCGACCAACATCTGTTCCCCTATGCAAAGAAAATGTGTGACTAAAATATCACTGTAAATTTTGGCAAAATTTCCATATAGCAAAGAAAATTTTGAAATATTTCCTCTACGGCAAAGAAATTTTTGAAAAATGTTCTTATGCAAGACTTTACAAATTCTTCCTATCCACATTCTGAAAAATGTTGCTATCACAGACTAAGAATTTCTAAAAAGCTTTCCTGTACGGCAAAAAATTTCGAAAAGATTTCTTTAGGCAATAATATCCCTATAGCAAAATGAAATTTTTGATAAATAAATACTCCTATATCAGAGAATACTAAACAAATTTTCTTGGCAAAGAAATTTGGACCAAAATTTCGCTACAGCAAAGAATTGATTAACCTGTAACCTGAAAAATGTTTGAGAAATTTTTAGGAGGGCGCACGCAAATGCCTTCGAGAAAAATATGAGAACAAATCCTGGAACGAAATTTTTACTTCCCCAAAAATGAACGCTAAGCATCAAACAGATAGTGGCCACCTGTGATGTATGCGCAATTGTTGTAAATATGACAGGAAGCCTGCACGGCCACAGCATCAGAGAACTCCGGACCCCAGGTACCCGTGTGAGATCCTTCACATGGATATTATGGAGATCCAAGGACAGAAATTTTTGACATGCATTGACAAATTCACGAAATTCGCAAAGTTTTTCGGCATCAAGAATAGGTCATTGTTGGAAGTGAGAAAAGAAAATTAAATTAAGGTTTTACCACTTTTTTAAGCACCCAGAAATTCTTGAAATTTTGACCAAAAACACTTTTTTTGCTAGAAATAAAATTTTGACAAAATTTTCTAAGAAATACAATTTTTTAAAGAAATTGTGTATTAAAAATATCAATTTTAACAAAATTTTTCTACAAAAATAAAGGTTTTCTCTAGAAAATAAAATTTTTGACAAAATTTCTATGTAATACAATTATAACAAAATTGTCTAATTGAAATACAATTTTAAAAAAATTTTTCTATAGAAAAGCAAAAAGTTACAAAAAATTTTCTATGGAATACAATTTGAAAAAAAATGTTCTATAGAAATAATAACTTTTGACAAAATTTTCTAAGCAGAACATAAGATTTGAGCAAAAAACTAAATTTATAAAAAATAAAATTGTAACAAAAATTTTCTAAAACTTTCAACAATAAAATCTAGAACAAAATTTTCTATTAGATATACAGCACTTTGACAAAATTTTTCTATGCAGAATAAGATTTTTTGACAAAATTTTCTAACAGAAAATTTAGAAATTTAAGAAAAAAATTGTATACAGAAATAAAATTTTGAAACAAAATTTTCTACAAATAAAATTTTGGACCAAAATTTTTTAAAGAAATACATTTTTAAGCAAGAATAGAAATAAAATTTTTGTACAAAATTTGGCTAAAGAAATAAAAATTTTTGACGAAAATGTTCTATAAGAAAGAAAAATTTATACGAAAATTTTCTATAGGAATAAAATAAGAAAATTTGTTGACAAAATCTTTTATTAGAAATTAAAAGATTTTGACAAAAAATTTCTCCCAGACAGTTTACATTTGATAGATAAAGCTTTTTCGAGCAGAAATAATAAATTTGAAGAGAAAATTTTATACAGAAATAAAAAAATTTTGACAACATTTTCATATAGAAACAAAACCTTTGACTAAAATTTTCTCGTGGAAAAATAAAGTTTTATAGACAAAATTTTTCTAAAATAAAAAAATTTTTTGAACAAAAATTTCCTAAGAAATACAAGTTTTCTAGCAGAAATAAGATTTTGAGCAAAAAAAATGTAATAAAAAATAAAATTTTTACAAAAATTTTCTTAATTTTCAACAATAAAATCTAGACAAAAATTTTCTAGACTGAAGATAACATTTTGAAAAAAAATTTTCTACAAAAAGTTAAGAATTTTGACAAAATTTTCTACAAAATCAAATTTTGACAAAGTTCGACAGTTAAAAATAAGAAATTTTGAGAAAATTTTATACAGAAATGAAATTGTGACACAAATTTTCCACAAAAATAAAATTCTTGACGGCAACATTTTTTCTAGAAAATAAAATTTTGACAAAATGTTCGTATGAAATAAAATTTTGACAAAATTAGTTCTATAAGAAATAAAATTTTAAACGAAAATTTTCTATGGAAATAAAATTTTGAAAAAATTTTTCTAAAAAAAATAGAATTTTGAAAACCAAAATTTTCCCTAGAAAAAATTTTGCAAAATTTTCTAAAGAAATACAATTTTATAACAAAATTGTCTAATTGAAATAAAATTTTAAATAAAAAATTTTTCTAATAGAAATAAAATGTGAAACAAAAATTTTCCTATAGAAATAAAATTTTGATAAAATGTTCTATATAAAATGTAATTATGATAAAATTTTCTAACAGAAAATAAGATTTTGAATAATAATTGTCCACAGAATTAAATTTTGATAAAATTTTCGACAGAAATATAAATTTGAAGAAAAATTCTATATCAGAAATAACAATTTTGACAAACATTTTCATACAGTAATCTAAATTTTTGGAATCTGGAAAATATAATCTTTAAGCAAATGATTCGATAAAGATTAAATTTTGGACAAAATTATTAGAAGCTAAAATTTTAACAAATGTTATGTATATGAAATAAAAATTTTGACAAAATTTTTAGCAATTATAAGGAATAAAATTTTACAAATTTCTATAAACTAAAATTTGTGAGCGCAACGAATTATCTCTATAGACAATAAAAAATTTTGACAAAAATTTTCTATAAGGAAATAACATTTTTTGACAAAATTTTCTATAGAAATAAAATTTTTACAAAAATTTTCTATAGAAATATAAATTTGAGAAAAATTTTATACGAAAATAAAATTTTAACGCAAACATTGTCCTCTGGGAAATAAAAATTTCTGAAAAAGAATTAAATTTTGACAAAATTTTTCAAGAGAAATAAGTTAGCTTAATGTTGTAAAAGTGGCTAAGTCAAATTTTTGAACGCGA
>PGFW01000801.1:6879-26689 GCA_003123925.1 Haematobia irritans
CGGCCTATTTTCGTGCGACGACGAGGTTTACGCGAATTCTTGGAACCATCGTTTGTGTTCCCCAACCGCGGACATTAATTCATCGCATTTGGGGAACACTATAACTGTGTCCTGAAGCTGTAGACTGGCGGGTATATCAGTTACATCACGATCGGAACTGGAATAGGTGCTACCATCAACAGTTATTCGGCTCAGTGTCGAAAGGTCAAACTCCCACTCGGTTCAGTATTTAGATTGTTGAGGACGGAATGCTATGGCGGGCACTGTAGTATGAGGATGGAGCGAACATATGTGGTGATGGTTCAATGTGCATGTGTCTATTTATTCCGCTGTTGTTGGTTGCTGAATGTGTTCTGTTGTTGTTGCTGCTGCTGCCTAAATATTTGCTTTGAAATTTGTCTCGCCTTTATCAGCCATTTCCTCATCCACAAATTCAAAATTTGGTGAAGCTGTACAATTTCTGTTTGGTCCATGGTATTGCCAGTGCGTGTTCCTCCTTCCTTGCATTGTGGAATTCACCTCATTCACCGTTGTAGGTAAATACTCCACAAAGAATTTCTGATCCGCATTGCTGAAATATAATGCTGTGCATATTCGTGATGAGGCTGGATCTGGGTATGCAAAGGGCTCATATGCAGTTTCTTATTATCCTGCATAATGTCATTTGGGTCCACCCCCTGAACAGTCGAAATCTCGGCTACGTTTTCCATTCTCATTAATGTGTATATGCTGGGCATCCTGATGACCAAAGGTGTTATTGTTTCAATTCAGGTGATCCCAGATTTTTGACTATTCGGTGTGGAACTGGCACTTATGCTGCTGGTGCTAAGGATTTCCATGCTAGGAATATTTTATGTCGGTATCTTCGTGATCTGCGGTCACTCCATAACAACCCATATAGTTCATTGTTCGCGTGTTATGTGTTTGTTGGCGTCCATTGTGATTCATATGGGGCAGTTGTTGACCATGCTGTTGACCATAAAAGGTTTTGCGGGTCCATGGGATGTTGTTGACATATTTTGATGCATGTAGGCTGTTGATCCCACTGAAATCAGTTTAATAACATTGTGTTGTAATCCATTATGTTTGGCAGAGGCTTATAGCTTATGTCCAACAGAACTTTGGGTGACACGGGTCGCACTGACATTTTGGGTGTTTTTATTTGTATTAAGGCGATTTTTGTTTGACACTATTCCACTCAATTGGAAATTTTGTTTGTACGAAAACACGTGAGAAATTCTATTCGTTTGGTTCAAGAGTTATCACGATTTCTATTTTCCCTTGGTCTATAGGAAATTAAATGATTTTGAATTCAATCTAAAAAAATTTAAACCGTCGAATGAACGCCATGTAAAATGCTATCCGATCGTACGAAAGATTGAAACTCAACTGATGTCAAATCCTTGCAAGGCCTCTCAAAGTGGGTAAGCGACAAATGCTGTCATTCGTCTATAACTGATCGTACAAGCCATCTTTGTTTTGCTCGCCATTGCATAGCTACTATTGTATGTGAGAGAAAGAGAGAAAACCATTACAATCGTGGATTGGCTGTGTGTGAGTAAACACCCTCTCCTAATGATGTCATTTCTATTACCAACACACATACATATATTCGGAGAGAACCATTGTAGGTACGAGTATGTGTGTGAATGACTTTTCTCTTATTACTCGTGCAACGGAACTTCGATCGCTCACACAAAGAGCTAGCTGCTCTTGTGTCTGTGCACAATAATGGCGAGTGAACTGCTTACATTCGACTTTGTTGTTTAATGGTCAGGTAGTCGTTGTTATACCACATATGTGAGATGGCGATGCCATTTAATTACAAAGCAGCAAATAAACCTATCGATCGGCAATTAAATTATGTCCTTACTAGAGTTTTGTGTATATGTAGGTAAATACCAACGACACCAACATCCAAGATCTGAATCAAACTTTTCTAGTATGGAATTGACAACGTTCGTTTTATAAAAAAGTATAAATGTCCACAATAAAAACCACTGAAGGTTAATTTTGTTTAGGATTTCTAAATCAAAATAAACATTAAGTGCCGGCAAATTTCATTCTTCTAGTTTTTATAGATATTATTTTATAGCTTACATAAATTTGTTGAAGAATGTATAAATTCGCAAAATGTCTTGAGTGTAACATAACTCTTATATCAATCCTTTTAATTTTGGATAATCAAACCGTGACGAATAAAAGCAGCAAAAAAAACAACACATGTATCAAATGTGCAACCTGTTATTCACTGTTTAATGAAATTAAATTAAGCATGTGGTAGTATAAAATGCTCAACATTATTAATTTATTCAAAAATAAAAAATACAATTTTCAATGTGCTTCTTTTTTCATTTTTGATGCAGGAATTACTCTGCTACGGGCAATGGATCAATCTCAGGATTGGCCCTGGTGTTTGTATAGACTAGTTCCAGTTTTGGTCAAAACATATGGAAGAGACCGGTCACTTTAACATGGGTTTAACCTAACCTAACCTAACATGGGTTTGTTATTGACTGGTAAATTTACACTTTAGGAAATGACTTGGACTCATTCCAAAGCACACATCCCGGCACAGATTAAAAGGACCATAGACCAGTGCTGCCGCTAGTGAAAAATTGAGTGAAGTAGATTTTGGAAAAAAGTGGAGTAGATTGAATAAAATTGAAGTAGCATACATTTTTGAAAACAAAAAATAGGAATTCATTTTTATTATACCCTCCACCATAGGATGGGGGTATATTAACTTTGTCATTCCGTTTGTAACACATCGAAATATTGCTCTAAGACCCCATAAAGTATATATATTATGGGTCGTGGTGAAATTCTGAGTCGATCTGAGCAAATCCGTCGTTCGTCTGTCCGTCTGTTGAAATCACGCTAACTTCCGAACGAAACAAGCTATCGACTTGAAACTTGGCACAAGTAGTTGTAATTGATGTAGGTCGGATGGTATTGCAAATGACAAACGGTCCACTTTTACGTATAGCCCCCATATAAACGGTCCCCCAAATTTGGTTTGCGGGGACTCTAAGAGAAGCAAATTTCATCCGATCCAGCTGAAATTTGGTACATGGTTTCAGCATATGATCTCTAACAACCATGCAAAAATAATTATATATAGCCCCCATATAAACTGATCCCCGATTTGGCTTGCGGAGCCTCTAAGGGAACCAAATTTCATCCGATCCGGCTGAAATTTGGTACATGGTGTAAGTATATGGTCTCTAACAACTATGCAAAAATTGGTCAACATCGGTTAATAATTCAATGATTAAAACCGCTATGTTCATCGTAATTAAAGGAATAGGAAAAACAATTAGGTAATATGGGGAAAATTTTAAAAATTTGAAGCAGAACAAAAAGTGAAGCAGATTTTTGGAAGAAGGAGTGACGAAGTAAATTTTGTGAAAATGAAGCAAAATACTTCGATTGAAGTAGTAGCGGCAGCACTGCCATAGACCGTTCCTGATGAACCAATCTTGGACAACCTCTAAAGAATATGTTTTCCCGTAGGATCAAAACGGAATATTTTGACTCGAGGAAAAATCATTCTAGCAAACGACTTTGTCTGATGATCTCTTATGGATAATGTTTACCAGTATTTGGGGATTTTCTTCCAAACTGATTTTTTTCGGTAATCGCCTTAAACATACATCTAAAAATTTATCCATGTAGCCGGTACTTCATGCATCATACTATTGTTTAGTTATTTTTTAATTTATTTTAAAAAAAGAACTGTTCTTTAGATTATAAAACTAATGTATACATTTTCTCCATAAAAGAAATACATATTTATATCGGGGAATTTTGGTTTAAATTGGGATTTTTAGGGTGTCATAATTTGGAGACAAGAGCTAGAAAACTACTAGAAACACCGCACTATGGTCTGGCGGCCCCAAAATCGGCCAAAAATCATAGCGCTTAAGCGGTTGATCTGATCACCACAAAATATTCTAGACATTGATTCAAAAGGACAAAACCTTTAAGACTAATCCATTTTTGGACCCGCATGCCTCAATACAGGGTGGGAGACAGCGTGTAAAACTATACTGCTTTCATATTTTTATACCCACCACCATAGAATGACGTATAATACGTTTGCCATTCCGTGTGTGACACATCGAAATATCGATTTCCGACTACATACAGTATATATATTCTTGATCAGATAGAAATTTTTCTAAGATAGAAATTCAGTCCGTGTGGTCTGCCTGACTGTGTAATCACGCTATCAGCGTCTTCAATTAATGGCGCTATCGTCATGAATTTGGCACAAATACGTTTTTTTTGTCAGCACGCACGTCTATATGTCTAAATGTTAGGCCAACCAGGTTTCAATACACGCCCCATATTAACCCACCCCCGATTGGGGGTTGGACTTTCTAGAAACCGGTAGTTTTTATCCGATTATGCTTGAAATAATAATTCATTGTATTAGGATAAAATATTTGCCGAATACGGTGAGCTATTAGGTCCATGTTTGGTAACCCCCATATTTAACGACTCATTAGTATCCACTTTTTACAATTAAAAAATATATAATTGTATTTTATCACCAGTTAATTCTTTCTATATCTTTCCAACGATCAAATTAGACCACGAGAATTGTTATCACGGAGGGTTTGTGAACAAAAGTTCTCCTGAGGCAACATGATTGTCTAGAAAAATCTGTGAACTTTATTATTTACACTTGCTAATAAGCACGCCGGGACATTACAAATAACTTCAATTCAATATAAATATATTCAATATCCAAGTGCAGTAAGGACCCTATAGGTCAGTAAGGACCACAGCGACGTCAGGAAGGACTTCCAAAGCTAGTTATTTCGAGATGGAGTTCAGAACGGATACCGTTGGTCAGTAAGGTCTCCGCGGTACTCAATAAGCGTTCGACTATATTATTAAGCAGACTGTGGGTCAGCGAGGGACCATTTGAACCAGACAACAGTTTATACAAAGTGCCACAATGGACGGTAATGGGCGCGTAATAACCGGATAATAGAACTCTATAATTGGATGAGCAGGATCAAAAAAAATTTGTATAATAGCAGCTGGAAATTTAGAAGGCAACACCCCTTGAGATCAGAAACTTTAAAATTAAATAATTTTCCTTGACGGAATCTGGAACGGAACGGAAATCAATGAATATGACGAAAAGTTTTACACAAAACTTAAGGGGATTACATTAATAATAGCTGCAAATCGCTTAAATTACAAGTCTAGTAAAAGATGGACATTTAGAGCAATATCTCGATGTTCAATGTAGTGTGAATCGGTATCTCCATTACGAGGGTGCGCGTGACTGGAAATTGTCACTCACACTCACGCACATGAGCAAATGTATTATTCACGCACGAACCGTGTGGTAGCACATCCCACTCACGCACATTTTCAGAATGAAGAACAGTACTCACGACGCCTCATTTTTCCAAACGCGAAATACGCAAAGTAACAAAATTCACAAATAGAATTATAGACGAGAGCTAAATAATTTCAGTTCATATCGAGTATGAATTAAATATTGTTTTTTTCGTGTAGACGTGATATTGCAAAAATTTTATTCACTGCAACACTCACGAACCGATTTTATTTCACCCGCCACGGCTCACGCATGACATATTCATAGTCCCACACGTGAAAAGACTGTTTTTCATTATGTTTGGCTATAAACATTATAGTGTTTTGGACACAAATTTTTAAACCACAATATTTTTGAGTGCAAGCATAATGTTCAAAACTAGCATAACATGTTTGGCTATTATGATTGATTTTTAGAACAATTATGGTTTTTGGGACATAAACATGTTTGTAGAACTATAATAGCTGAATGGCAGAACATCATATTCAATTAGAAATTTAGCCTATAAACAATATGTTTTAGCTACTTGAGGCGCTAATTTAACAGGAGCGACTATCTTGAATTAAGTTGTGGTTGTTGCTTGTATTACTCAAAATTAACTTTATTTATTCCTTTATCTTGGGACATTCAGCACTCTATTGATCCTTAAGACTGTGTGGTCCTGCTGTTTTCGAGTCCCGCCGGCATAAAGTTTAAAATTAAATAAGAAAAAATCATACAATATAGTAATAATTTCTTCTACATATGTTTGTTATGTACAGGAATAAGTTGTGTAAGAACAAAATCCTGGAAGTGAGAAAGATGTGGGGAATTATGCAATTAGCCCAGAAACAAAATTTTGAGCATTCAGGTCGAAACCTATGTTGTTAGCATCCTATATTACCTGTTTATTTTCATAATACTCATTATGAATTGTAAAATATAAAATAAATAAATAAAATCATTGGGGCACCAATATGTTTTTGGAGAGATTTTTTTAAGATAATTAATAATAGATATATGCTGCAAGAATGTTCAAACTCTTTTCGGCAATGTCATATTAATATGGTCACATAATAACATTTGTTTTTGGAAAGCAACATTATTGAATTTGGATGCAAAAAACAAAATGTGTTGGGACGACTTAGACTACCCAAGATCATATATTGTTTAGACCAATATGTTTCAACACATTATATATGAGGAAGAGATCAAACTATAAATAGGTGGCAATACCCAAAATGTATATGCCTTGAAGCCAAAATAGTTTGGAGTATATGTTACAGGAAGCGATTTTTGTTTGAGCGTGCATTCACGAGCGAGTTCCTTCAAATTTCTGCTCACGACTTCACGTTGATCTCACGCTTTGGCGTGTAACGAAAATTTCGTGTCTAGCGCCATCTTTCTATATCTCCTATTAATTAAGCTTTTAGTTAGAAAACACAATACGTACATAAACCGTTGCTACTTCAAGAGATGAAAGATCAATTTACATAAGACGATATATGGAGTCAAATAAATTATTCCAGCCAAGGCCCCTCAAAGCATAAATAATGATAACTGCTTTCTGTATCAGATCAATACTGATTTCAATGAATCAACGAATAACCTTGTGACCAGATAACACACGCATTCTCTGATACCCCAACAATCGGCTAAAGAGCCTCTTCGTAAGATAACAGGATCAACAAATTTCCTTAGACCATCTCTTAATGAAGCCAAACACCAGTCTGCCTTATTGACACAATCCCTCAATATGGGACACCAAGTCAACGCCTGGAAATCAAAAACAATACACCTAAATCATTAATCTAAACAAATTCTCAAGCCTATAATTCCCACGTAGCTACTCAGTTCACTCTATCTTCTTCTGAATAGATAAAGTCATCTTTCTTACACTTCACCAGATTGAGTACATATCGTACACATTTAGAAGCACACAAATCTGCAACTTGTCAATGTCCTCCTGAAGAAGTAAAGAATCAAGTTATCAAATAAACAAAAAGCTTAACATTCATCTGCGATCCTCACTCGATGATCGATAACCGTACGTGCTGATAAGATCGCCAATCATTTGGTAACAGTAACCTGGTCCGTAGGTTGGTGCCTCTGGGCGATACTCCAGATGCAACTTTCTTGTATGTCTTACCATTGCAAGTGGGAATGATCCAGCGGAGAAGAGTAGGATGGAAATCCAAAACATCTAAATATGCCTACTTTTTGACGGCTTTTTGATCCATTCCTCAATATCGCACTTTATCTTTTTATTATTTAGCTATATTATTCCATCTGAATTCTATGCCAGATCTCCCTTAGTTTAGGCCTATTATTGGTTTAAATTACGTTCATCAAAATTTCTTCTTTCCTGGTGTGAATCACCAAACAGAGCAAAACCCGTTGAAACAAAAAATGGCCAAAAAAAGTTACTCAAAGATATAGCCCAAAAAGCGGAATTTAAAACGTTGAGATGTTCTATAATCATCCGTTTATAAGCCATAGGCTGTGATATAATGGTATTTATGGCACTTTTTGTTTTTCAAAAACGAGATTTCTGCTCATATGTTTTTGGTTGAATTCACACAGGAAAGAAGAAAATTTTTGATACACGTTTATTAACCATATTGCCCTTAAACTTCAAGGAGATTCTTAGCATCATTTCAGTGTGAATATATTTAGCTATATTTACAAAGTAAAAGCTATGCGAAGGTTATCTGTTGTAAAATTGGATCAAAAGCCGGTCAAAAAAGTTAGGCATATTTAGATGTTTTGGATTTCACCTACTCTTCTCCGCTGCGATCTATTCCTTACTTGCATGCCTGTAGAACTCAGAAAGTTGCATCTGGAGTTTCCCCAGGGCAGCCACTACGACCGGTTCTGATTTAACAATAGTTGCACACGATCTTCCGTTCGCGTCTCACGTCTCATGCGAGGACATTTGATGTACGCAGATGATGTTAAGCTTTTTGTTTCATATTGATAATGCTAAGTGATTCTTTACTTTCTTCAGGAGGACACTTGTACAATGTTGGCAGATTGTGTGTGCTTCTAACTTGTACGAGTATGTTACTCAATCTTGAGTGATAGTGTAAGAAGATGACTTTTTCTCGCTAGAGTTTGTGAACAGATCTGAGTACTACGTCCTCGGGAATTATAGGCTTGAGAATTTGTTCTGATATTAATGATTTTAGGTTGATTACTTGTTTGCTTCCAGGCTTGACTTGGTCCCCATATTGCAGGATGTGTCACATAAGGCAACTGGTGTTTTGGCTTTCATTAGAGATCGGTTTAAGGAATTATGTTGATCCTTTATCTTACGAAGAGGCTTCTTTACGATTCTGGTTTAGACCGATATTTCAGAGAATGCGTGTGTTTATCTGGTCACCAAAGTTTCGTTGCTTCTATTTGATCGTATTTGAATCTGTACAGGAAACAGTTTCTTCTATTTTTGCTTTGAGGGGCCTTGGTGGAATAATTTATACGATTTGCCTCCATACTCTAGTCGTTCTTTATGTTAAAAAAAAAAAATTGAATCTTCATCTCCTTGGAACGTAGACGGTTTACTGTACGGTATTGTGTTTTCTAAACCTGAAACTAATTAATGGAGATTAGAGAATGTGCGGCGCTGACACGAAATTTTTCGTTACACGCGTTGAATCACGTGAGTCGTTACGCAACATTTGGAAGGAACTTCTCGTGAATGCACCGCTCAAAAAAAAATCGTTTCTGTAACATATACTCCCAAACATATTTTGCTTCAAGCATATACATTTTTGGTATTGCCCAAACATTTATTATGTTTGATCTCTTCCACATATATAATATGTTTGAAGCATATTGGCTTCTAACAATTTATTATGTTTGGGTAGTCTAAGCTTCCAAACATTTGTATTTTTTCGACTCCAAATTCAATTAATGTTGTCTTTCCAAAAACAATATGTTATTAAGATTTCAGACAGCGTGACCATATAATATGCTTTCTGGAAGCATTCTTGCACCATAAAATATTATATGCCTTTAAAAAAAATTATCTCCACAAACAAATATTGTGCCAATTTTATTTATTTATCTATATATTTAACAATCATTAATGAATTATGAAAAATAACAGGTAATATTAAGGTTGCTAACAACATAGGTTTTTTCGACCTGAAATGCCTCCAAATTTTTGTTTCTTGCCCTAAATTGCATCATTCCCCCACATCTTTCTCAACTTCCACGAGATTTTTTAGTATCTTTAGCACCTTTTTCCTGTATACAAACCATTGATAGTAAGAAATTATTCAATTTGTATTGATTTTTTTTTATTCTATCTTTACCCCTTTTGCGGACCGGGGACTCGAACAAGCCGGACCACACGTTTGTAAGGCATCAAGAAGTAAGCTGATTAATTGCCAAGCGAAACATAAAAATTGTTAATTTTTGTAATAACGAAGCAACACAACCACCAGACTTAATTCAATATCGCTCTCCTGTTACAATAGCGCTTCCAAGTACTACACAAATCAATATATGTTATATAGGCTTATTTCTAATTAATATATTTTGCATTCAAGCAATATTTATATTTACAAACATTTTATGTCCCAAACATAATACTGTTCTAAAACATATTAACCATATTACTGCCCCAAACATTCGTTATGCCTAGTTTCATGAACATTATATTGCTTGCACTCAAAAATTAATTGTGTTTTAAAATTGTGGGTTCCAACATCATATATGTTTATAGCCCCAAACATATGAAAAACAGTCTTTTCAACCGCTGTGGGACTAAAATGAATATGTCCATGTCGTGAGGCGTGCGGCGTTGAAATAAAATCCGGTTCGTTGAAGTTGTGCGTGAATAAATTTTTGCAAAAATCACGCTCACGCAAAAAAAAACAGATATTTAATTCATACTCGTATTTAAACTGAACATTAATTTAGCTCCTCGAACTTATATTTCTATTATGTGAATTTTGTTACATTTGCGTATTTCCGCTTGGTAAAAACATGGAGCTTGGTGAAGTTACTGGTTTTCATTTCTGTGAAGTGTGCGTGGTTGGGATTGGCTACCACACGTATTCGTTGCCGTGATAAAACATTTTGGCTCGTAAATGTGGCGTGAGTGTGAGTGAATTTCCAGTCACTGCGCACACCTCTAATGGAAAGATACTGATTCCACCACTACTTGAACATCTGAGAATTTGCTACAATGTTCAAATCTTTAACTAGGAACTTTTTTATTCTAAAGGACTGAATTTCTGCCAGACATAAAACTATGAATTATTTAATCCCCTTAAATGTTTGTTGTAAAAAACTTTAATTCGCGTCTATTCACTTGATTTCTTCTAACCGATTCCGATTCCTGCCATCAAGGAAATTATTCTTAATTTTTAAAAGAAGTTTCTGATCAAGGCGGTGTTGCCTTCTAAATTTCCAGCTGATATTATACCAAATTTTTTTGATCCATGCTCATCCAATTTACTGCTTCTATTACTCCTGTTTTCCGCCAGCCCTTACCGTCCATGGTGGCATTTTTTTAAAACTTGTTCTGCCCGTTCAATGAGGGTCCCTCCTGACCCATCTGCTATATATATCGAACCTCTACTTTGAAGTTACCGCGAGAGCACCTTACTGACTCAACGGAATATATCCCTTCTGACCCATCATCGGAAATCTAGTTGGGAAGTCTTCCTGACTCGCTGTGGTCCTTTACTGACCGTATAGAGCGTCCCTTCTGGCCCACTTTGGAATATTGAATTATATTTAATTGATTTTGCAAAAGAATATTTTGGTAATGTCCGGCTGCTATTAGCAGTGTAATTAAATTAAATTCGACCAGATTTAAATTAGACAACAATGTTTGCCTCAGGGAGAACTTTTAGTTTCAAACCTCTCCGTGGATAACAATTTCTCGTGTCTAATTTGATGTTGGAAAAGTAATTATTAGAAAGAAAAACTTAACTGAAATTATACAAAACAATACCTATATATATTTTTTTAATTGTAATAAAGTGATACCTATAGGTCGCGTTAATTATGGGGGTAATTACCAAAACATTGACCTATACTCACGTTATTCGGCACACATATTTGTAGTCCACTAAATTACAATAAATTCTTTATTTCAAGCAAATCGGATAAAAACTTACGGTTTCTAGAAGCTCACTACCCACAAATCAGGGGGTGGGTTATATGGGGGCTGTATTGAAACTGGATTGGACCTAACTATTTTGACTTGACGTGCGTGCTGACAAAAAAAACGTATTTGGCTGCCAACATTTCATGACGATAGCGCCATTATGAAAGCTGATTAGCGTGATACAACAGTCAGGCGACACACGGACATGAATTATCTATCTAGAATTTTATATCTGATCAAGAATATATATACTGTATGTATGCGGAAATCTGATATTTTCGTGTGTCACACACGGAATGGCAAACGTATTATACGTCTTCTATGGTGGTGGGTATTAAAAATATGAAAGCAGTATAGTTTTACACGCTGTCTCCCACCCTGTACTGAGGCCATGCGCGGTCTCCAAAAATGCGATTAGTTCTTAAAGGTTTTGTTCCTTTTGAATCAATGTCTTTAGAATATTTTGTGGTGATCAGATTCAACCGCTTTTAAGCGCTTATTGAATTTTTGGCCGAATTTTTTGGGGCCGCCAGACCATATGTTGCGATGTTTCTTAGTAGTCTTTCATAGCTCTTGTCTCCAAACTTATGACACCTAAAATCCCCACATTTAACCAAAATTCCCGATTAAAATATGTATTTTCTTTTTTATTGGAAAAATGTATACATTTTAGTTTATATAAATCTAAAGAAACATTCTTTTTTTAAAACTAAATTAAAAAAATAAACTAAACAATAAGTATGATGCATTTTGATAGTACCGGCTACATGGATAATTTTATTTTTAGATGTATTGTTAAGGCGATACCGCAAAAAAATCAGTTTGGAAGAAAATCCCCAATACTTGGTACATTATCCCCATAAGAGTCATCAGACAAAGTCGTTTGCTAGAATTGATTTTTCCTCGAGTCAAAATTATTCTCGTTTTGATCCTACGGGAAAACATTATTCTTTAGAGGTTGTTCCAAGATTGGTTCATCAGGAACTCGGTCTTCGGCAGTGCTGCCGCTACCTACTTCATCGAAGTATTTTGCTTCATTTTCACAAAAATTTACTTCGTCACTCCTTCTTCAATAAATCTGCTTCACTTTCTTGTTTCTGCCTTCTCAAATTTTTAAAATTATTTCCCCCATATTACCTAATTGTTTTTCCTATTCCTTACATTACGATGAAATAGCCGGTCTTTAATCATTGAATTATAAACGATGTTGGACCAATTTTTGCATAGGTTGTCTAAAGAAGACCAATATTCTTACACCACTGTACAAATTTCAGCCGGATCGGATGAATTTGGTTCCCTAGAGGCCTCCGCAAGGCCAAATCGGGGATCAGTTTATATGGGGCGCATTATATAATAAATTATTTTTGCATGGTTGTTAGAGATCATATGCTGAAACCACTGATTACAAATTTTCAGCTGGATCGGATGAAATTCTGCCTTCTCTTAGAGTCCCCGCAAACCAAATTTGGGGGACCGTTATATATGGGGGTCCCCTATACGTAAAAGATGGACGTTTGTATTTGCCCAATACCATCCGACCTTACATCAATATACAACTACTTGTGCCAGTTTCAAGTCGATAGCTTTGTTTCGTTTCGGAGTTAGCGTGACTTTTCACAGACGGACGAGACGACGACGGATTTTGCTCAGATCGACTCAGAATTTTCACCACGACCCATATATATATACCTTTTATGGGGGGTCTTAGAGCAATTTTCGATGTGTTTACAAACCGGAATGACAAGTTAATATTACCCCCATCCTTGGTGGGGGGCTATAATAAAATGGAATTCTTGTTTTGCTTTTCAAAATGTATGCTACTTCAATTTTATTCAATCTAACTCCACTTTTTTCCAAAATCTCCTTCACTCAATTTTTCACTACGGCAGCCACTCGGTTATGGTTCCTTTTAATCTGTGACCGGGATGTGTGCTTTGGAATAGTCCAAGTCATTCCTAAAGTGTACAATTTTACAGTCAATAACAAACCCATGTTTTTAGGTTAGGTTAGGTTAAACCCATGTTAAAGTGACCGGTCTCTTCCATATGTTTTGACCTAAACTGGAACTAGTCTATACAAACACCAGGGCCAATCCTGAGATTGATCCATTGCCCGTAGCAGAGTAATTCCTGCATCAAAATGAAAAAAGAAGCACATTGAAAATTGTATTTTTTATTTTTGAATAAATTAATAATGTTGAGCATTTTATACTACCACATGCTTAATTTGATTTCATTAAACAGTGGATAACAGGTTGCACATTTGTATACATGTGTTGTTTTTTTTGCTTCTTATTCGTCACGGTTTGATTATCCAAAATTAAAAGGATTGATATAAGAGTTATGTTACACTCAAGACATTTTGCGAATTTATACATTCTTCAACAAATTTATGTAAGCTATAAATAAATCTATAAAACTAGAAGAATGAAATTTGCCGGCACTTAATGTTTATTTTGATTTAGAAATCCTAAACAAAATTAACCTTCAGTGGTTTTTATTGTGGACATTTATACTTTTTTTATAAAACGAACGTTGTCAATTCCATACTAGAAAAGTTTGATTCAGATCTTGATGTTGGTGTCGTTGGTATTTACCTACATATACACAAAACTCTAGTAAGGACATAATTTAATTGCCGATCGATAGGTTTATTTGCTGCTTTGTAATTAAATGGCATCGCCATCTCACATATGTGGTATAACAACGACTACCTGACCATTAAACAACAAAGTCGAATGTAAGCAGTTCACTCGCCATTATTGTGCACAGACACAAGAGCAGCTAGCTCTTTGTGTGAGCGATCGAAGTTCCGTTGCACGAGTATAAGAGAAAAGTCATTCACACACATACTCGTACCTACAATGGTTCTCTCCGAATATATGTATGTGTGTTGGTAATAGAAATGACATCATTAGGAGAGGGTGTTACTCACACACAGCCAATCCACGATGTGTAATGGTTTTCTCTCTTTCTCTCACATGACAATAGTAGCTATGCAATGGCGAGCAAACAAAGATGGCTTGTACGATCAGTTATAGACGAATGACAGCATTTGTCGCTTACCCACTTTGAGAGGCCTTGCAAGGATTTGACATCAGTTGAGTTTCAATCTTTCGTACGATCGGATAGCATTTTACATGCGTTCATTCGACGGTTTAAATTTTTTTAGATTGAATTCAAAATCATTTAATTTCCTATAGACAAGGGAAAATAGAAATCGTGATAACTCTTGAACCAAACGAATAGAATTTCTTCACGTGTTTTCGTACAAACAAAATTTCCAATTGAGTGGAATAGTGTCAAACAAAATCGCCTTATACAATAAAAGCACCCAAAATGTCAGTGCGACCCGTGTCACCCAAAGTTCTGTTGGACATAAGCTATAAGCCTCTGCCCAACATAATGGATTTACAACACAATGTTATTAAACTGATTTCAGTGGATCAACAGGCCTACATGCATCAAAATATGCAACAACATCCCATGGACCCGCAAAACCTTTATGGTCAACAGCATGGTCAACAACTGCCCCATATGAATCACAATGGACGCCAACAACACATTACCAACGGCAACAATGACTATATGGGTTGTTATGGAGTGACCGCAGATCACGAAGATACCGACTATAATATTCCTAGCAGTGAAATCCTTAGCACCAGCAGCAATAGTGCCAGTTCCACACCGAATAGTCAAAATCTGGGATCACCTGAATTGAACAATAACACCTTTGGTCATCAGGATGCCCAGCAATATCACATTAATGAGAATGGAAAACGTAGCCGAGATTTCGACTGTTCAGGGGGTGGACCCAATGACATTATGCAGGATAATAAGAAACTGCATATGAGCCCTTTGCATACCCAGATCCAGCCTCATCACAATATGTCACAGCATTATATTCAGCATGCGGATCAGAAATTCTTTGTGGAGTATTTACCTACAACGGTGAATGAGGTGAATTCCACAATGCAAGGAGGAGGAACGACCACTGGCAATACCATGGACCAACAGAATTGTACAGCTTCACCCCAATTTGAATTTGTGGATGAGGAAATGGCTGATAATAGCGAGGACAATTTCAAGCACATATTTAGGCAGCAGCAGCAACAACAACAGGAACACATTCAGCAACAACAACAGCGGATAAATAACACATTGGCCATGAACCCACACCACAATGTTCCTCCATCCTCATCTACAGTGGCCGCCATACATTCCTCCTCCAACAATGCTAATATGACACCGAGTGGGTTTGAACCTTTCGACACTGCCGGATCTCTGAATGGTAGCACCTATTCCAGTTCCGATCGTGATGAAATGGAATATACCCGCCAGTCTACAGCTTCAGGCAGCAGTTATATGTTCCCCAATGACGATGAATTAAGTGCCGGCGGTGGGGACACAAACGATGGTTCCAAAGAATTCCGTAAACCTCGTCGTCGCACGAAACGCAAAGCCAGCAAGTCCGAAGATACCGAAGATTTTCATACCCAGCGTATTATGGCAAATGTTCGGGAACGCCAAAGAACGCAGAGTCTTAACGATGCCTTTAAATCTCTGCAACAAATCATACCCACTCTGCCAAGTGATAAGCTGAGCAAAATACAGACACTAAAATTGGCTACTAGGTAAGCACTTTAAAATGTCCAATACGAATCTTGTTTAGAAATTCCATGGCATGGGAAAATTATTTTTTATTCGGGGCATTTCCGCTCTGAAGTGAGTGTGTTTTGCGTTTTCCCAACTCATCAATAAAAACCCGCAAAATTACGCAGATTTTACCATGTCGGCTACCTGAGTTTTATAGCCGACTGTGGCTTTTCCGGCTGGCCATGGAATTTTGCTTTGCCATTGACGGGCATTCAACGCCTCTACCTGTTTTCTAATTAATTCCTAATTTTCTTCTTCTTTTTGTAGATACATTGACTTCCTGTGTCGCGTGCTGTCCACCAGTGAAATTGGCCTACTGAAAGCTTTGGATGCCAATGGTATGCAAGGCAATGGCTTTGCCATGGGTGCTGCCTCCATACTCAACGATGCCGAAGCGGATCTCAAGAATTTAAGAAGAGCCGCCGTGGCTCCAATGATACCACCAGAGAAGCTAAGCTACCTCTTTGGTGTATGGCGAATGGAGGGTGATGCCCAGAATAGTAAATCATAATTTATGCATACCTCCAATTCCACGAGTCCGAGCCATCTGAACTTCCAGCAAAATGCGCATCTCTGTGCTGCACAGTGCAACACTTGTTATACTTTCCATTTAGTATTAACTATTTTTTAAGTAAAAAAATCGAAATTAACTATAGGGCCCCCATATCATAGAGTGATGTAAATAGCTTCCAAGATATTAGACCTAAGGTTTGCCATCCCTCATCTCATGTAATGTAACCTACATTGAGATATACACATCCAAATCCATACATATTGTATTTTTTATTATTATTATTATGTTTAGTATTTCTAGTTTGTAAGAAGAAAAATATTTTTTTTATATATGTATTTATATTCTGATGATGTTGTTCGGCTATGTGTTATTACGATTTAAGTCATCCAGAGAGACAGGGAACAAGGGGATTCCGTCATTTTTACCATGTGAAACGAATACCCCTAATGTTTTAGTTTGAACTTTATTACCGTTATGCCGCTTTCTTTGAGGAAATCATTGTCCAATAAAAGAAACAAAACAAAAAAACCAAACACACTCTCATAAGATGAAAGAGAATCTGTATAGTGTTCGAAATGAATGTGAGCGAGTGTGTGAGAGAGAGAGAGCGAGATAAAAAAATGAAAAAATAAACAGAATTGTTAACACGCAAACACTTTGTCTTTTATTTCATTGCGCCATTTTGAAAAGTTAACGAACGAAATCATCATCTCATGCCGCTTCAAGCTGCTGCATCATCATGATGATGCCCATAATGATCTTCATCATCGAATCACTACGAAACGAAGAGACAAAGGAATCTGGGATCCGCCCGTAATACAAATTCACATGAAATAATAAATATTTCTTCAACTAAACGCGCACATTCACAGCCGGGATGGTGCGTCGTTGTTGGTTTGCTTGGGGCTGTCGATGGCAAATGTACAACTCAAAACTGTTTTCCCATTAAATTAGCCGCAAAAGGAAGACATTCTCGCATTCCAATATGGAAGATAGTGACAGAGGGCGAATATACAAAGGGGGATGTGATGATTCCACACAACTTGTGTGGGGGATGCAAAGAATTGAAAGCAAAAAACGACAATGTTTAATGAAAGGTTGAAGCTAAGGCCTTTTCGAATTATTTGAAGGCGCTGTATTCATGATATTTATACAAAAATCTAAGGCTTAAGAAATGTAATTAGGATATAGCTTACACCTAGAATAGCTTATGGAACAAACTTAAAATTTTTAGGCGCAACTTATAAGGTTGCAATCCATTGTTTCAACTGTTCCTCTGTATATTACGGAATCCTGAAAGTCCCTCGGATTGCACAATAATCTCATGAATTCGTCTTTAAGTTTGTTGACTTTGTGTATCTTGACTAGGATAAATCCCGTCCCGAAATCCTAGAATTTTCGGGACGTGATTTATCCCGAATCTTTTTATTTTCAATCCCGGGATTTTTCGGAATCCCTGAAAAATAATTCCAATTTGTTAAAATTGTGGATGTTATGATTGTTTAAAAATAAATTTGAGTCTTCACTAAGTATATATGGGCCCTTAGATTTCATACCCGCCAAATTGAGTTAATAAACATTTATGGTACTCTTTGAGTAAGAATTTATTATACTTGAGCTATACTAAACAGCAAGGTCCTTTGATAAAACATGACAAGATCGCATTTATCTGATAACAATTTGGATGCCTTGATATTTTTACTTAATTCGAAGTACAAAATAATTGTAACAAGTATACGAAAATACGCCTAATCTAACCTAATCGTTAAAGTGTTTTGCTGAGTAAGATAGCGATTTGAAATAACTTTTTTAATTATTTTTGTCGTAATTTTTTTGTTTGGCGGGCATGTAACCATTGCACCACGATGTAATGTTGAGTTCGACTAAATGTTCGTTAAGTGTGATAGCAATTGCAAATTGCTTTTTAATTTACTTTTATGTTCTTTTGTTGTTGTTTTTTTGTTAATAAAATTGAATTAAACAAAATTGGTTTAATGTACAACTATTTCTTGAAATCTCGATCCCAAATTACAGCCCTAATCTTGACTACAAAGCAAAAAAGCATTCAAAAACACTGAAAAAAATATTGTCGTTTCTTTTCCTAGTCCAAATGTCGATAAACTTTTCAATGAAGTCGTTTTGTCCTTTAAGTGATTCGACTTAAAAATGGGTATCATAACATGAAAGAATTTTTTTTTGGACTATGATAAACTTGACTTTAATAATTCAGAAAAAATCTGTAAAATTAACGAAAGTGTATTTAAATTTGTTGTCGTTTTGCATCGTTACTACAAAGCAAAAAAGTGTTCAAAAATAAGATCTTTTTTCAACACTTTATTTTAAAAACGGATTTTACTTGAAACATTGCATAATTTCTACTGGAAGTCGAGTCTGAATTTGGAAATTAAAGTTATCGTTAGCAAGTTTTTAAAGGACTTTGATAGCATATGAAGAAATAAAGCTGAAAAAGCGAAAAATTAAAATTTGCTTCATAGAATCAAGTCCGCAAAACCCAAATTTAAAAGAGAATTGTGTCTTAAATGTATCCTTACTTCATTATTCCCGCTTCTTTGGCCCGGAATCAATACCAAAATCATTAGTCTAAAGACAAAATCTTTGGAACCGGGCATGTTTTTTTTTCATGTATCCTTCCTTTTAATGTATCCTTCACTCAAACAAAAGTTTTCTTGGAATCAACAAAATCATTAGTGCCCTGCAAAAACAGAGAACCCACCAGGAAGACATTTTTTTGTTAATTTTAGAAAATTTCGATTATTTGTAGAAAATTTTAACCAAACAGTATTACGTTGACATCACGCAGACATCACAAAAATAAGTAAATATTTTTCGAAAAATTCAAGAAAATTTATTAGACGTAATGAATTTTATCACGGGTTAAAGAAAATTTTTTGTTTAAAGGAAAAAATTGGAGTTCAAAATTGCAAGAATGTCTTTAGTGACATACGAAGTTCAAGATAGGCGCATTATTGGTAAAATTTACAAATTTTAAGAAATTCTGAACTATATTGTGGGAGACATGAATTTAGTTAATCTTTATGCTTACTTATGTATAATTTTTCTTCTGTTTTAATTAATTTAACTAATGTACGCAAAAAATATTAACGTCATGGAATCTTTCTTAAAAAGTAATAATTCCATTACTAAAAGGGGGGGGG
>PGFW01000805.1:23154-33534 GCA_003123925.1 Haematobia irritans
GTGAAATTGCATAGCCCATACACTCATCTATACACATTTAATCATTTAGCTCTGGTTAAACCAAATTACGTTGTATTTATTCGGAAGCCATTCTCTTATCCATAATGTCGTGGCATTGTTTCGAAAAAAATCCACCATATAAAGGGTGATTCTTTTGAGGTTAAGGATTTCATGCATTAAGTTTGACCAGATCAGGGAGGATTTCAGACATCGCGATAGGTGTCAAAAGAGACAAGATGCCGCTCAGTAGTATGCTTTGAACCATTTCAATCGACTGAAAGTCTTAGACTACTAACGAGCGACACAACGCGGCGGAATTGCTTCATGATAATGGCACCCTAGAAAATGTTGGCAGAAAATCCCCGCTTGTTTATCGACAAATTTCCGTCAGCGATGACGCTACATTTCTGCGTTGAAATGGCTACCGCGTAAATAAGTGCAAAATTGCCGTCGATTCCTGGAGTGGCGAAGAGCAACCAGAAAGCCGTTCAAAGTAACGCCATGCATCCGTAAAAAAGTCACTGCTTTGGTGTGGTTTGTACGCTGGTGGAATCATTCGACCGTATTTTTTCAAAAGATGCTGTGGACGCAACGTACGTGTGAATGGCGATCGCACGCACAAGACACTTTTTTGTTTGCCACAAAATGGAAGAAACGTTGAATGATTGGTTCTCAACACAAGATGGCGTCTCCGCCTTACATGCACACAGCTCGCGATTCTATGGCCATTTTAAGCGTGGGAAACCTTCGGATAACTAATCATCTCAAAGAACATGCGAACCTTGGTAAGTGGCCACCCAAGCATCATGCGATTGACGCCTGATCATTGTGGCTACGCTCAAGTCAAACAACATGAAATAAGCCTCAGCAACTATTCCAAGCTTCTGGAACAGACAATCATTCACGAAGATAATCGCGCTATCGCCGAAATGCCTCGGAAAACAGTTTTGCGTTCTCTAATGAATTGGGACAATTCCAAAATTCTACCTAAGACGCCAGCCCGCGGTCAACATTTAAATGAAATTATTCTAAAAAGTAAATGTCATGGACAATCTAACGTTTCAATAAATGATTAAACCGATGAGATTTTGCCAATATTTCATGCGTTTTTTTTTTTAAAAAAAAGTTATCAAGCCTTAACAATCACCTATATATAATATGAATTACCCACATTTGAAAGTGGGTGGTTAGGTGATCTTACGCACAGTCTTTATAGCATAAATTATGATTCTCCCACGACGCAACAAAACGGTACATTAATATGTCAATTTGCAGTAAATTGTTATTCAAAAGTTTACAAAAATATTAACTGGTTTTTTGTAAATGCCTAACATATGTATTGCTGTTAAAAATACTCCTCCTTACAATACATTTTGAGTATATTGTAACGCACACTGAAGAAATATGTTTATATGTGGGTGGTCGAAAAAAGGACATTTATGATTCAACATGTCACTTTATTCGTTACTCTTGGGTCAACGATGCCCAATTCATTGCAATCACGCTGAAAAAAACAGTACTGGTGGGTTTACTACTGAAGAAAACTGTTGGTTACTTTTAGAAAATTTTGAATATTTTTAGAAAATTGAAACTAAACTGTATTAAAATTTATTAGACATAATTAATTTTTTTTCACTTGTTAAATGTACGCAAAAAATTATTAGAGTAAAGGAAACTTTCTCCTAACATAATAATTCCACGAACTAAAATAAAGTTAAAATAGCTTTAGTGAAATAGAGAGTTCACTTTTTTGGAGTGAAAAATACGTTGATAATACTACAACACGTTCGGAGCCAATTACTAAAAACGATGGAGTTGCAGTAGGACACGCCAGCCATCCTACCGATAAAGGACATTTTTTCTGTCTTTTTTAATTGACACAATAATTTAGCTTGGTGCCGTTTACCTTCCTCGAATAGGCGAATTGGATAATAGACTACACAGAAAAAAGTAAACTGTTTTATAACAAAAATGAACTACCACGTACAAAAATTGAACTAAATTATACTCCATATTTGGTGATTTCCACAAAGCATTGTACGAAAATTTTCTTTTGTGTTAGTTCATATTGAAATTATGTGTAAGGTAATTGAACTTTATACCCACGTTTAGTTCATAAAATGCTTGAAACATACGTAAAAAAGAAACATATAATTGGGATATGGTAAACTTCGAAAAAATAATAAATTTTAACTACAAAGAAATCATTTGTTTCCAATAAAAAAAATAAGTAAAAATTAGCGTTAGTTTAACTACGGATTTTTTTCAGTGTACCGTTATAGTCATCGTCCTTCCTGCCGTAAATACACAATCTTCGCCCATCCTTCAGAAAAAATTCCGCTGAGATACAACAGTTTCGAATATTACTTATGTCTCTCTATAGGTATGTATGTTAATTATCCATTTTCCCGACCAGTGTTAGGAAATTCGCCAGAAACAGAAGATATTAGTTTTCTCATCGGTGTTTTTGATGTCTATGCGGGCAATCCTTTCCAATAGGGCGATCAGCGTATCAAGTTGATACGAATTTAGAGAAGTTAATTTTTCGCAGCTAAGTAACTATTGTCATTCCAATTGCATTTATTTAGTCACTCAGCAAACTAATTTCTACCGACTGTAGCGTACATTGTGCTCAGTGCGATCATCAAGCCATCCAAGCCGTAAAGTGATGGCACGAGTTCCATTAAAGTGTACCAAAGACTATTAACTCAAGAAAATATTTAGTTCGTACAAGACCAAATCTTTTGCCAGCGACAATATCAACGAACACGATACGTTGGTGCTTCGCATAAATTGCGAGTCTTGCAATAGGGCTGTTAACACTCAACTACTTCAGCGTTACCATTAACAGAAACTGAAATCACATATGCCGGTGTCAAATTAATCCTTCATGTCGTTCAAGAGAATACTTTAAAATTGCAATTAAAAACCAAACCAATATCCTGGTCAGCGGTCGGGAGCCACCGTGGTGCAATGGTTAGCATGCCCGCCTTGCATACACAAGGTCGTGGTTCAATTCCTGCTTCGACCGAACACCAAAAAGTTTTTCAGCGGTGGATTATCCCATCTCAGTAATGCTGGTGACATTTCTGAGGGTTTCAAAGCTTCTCTAAGTGGTTTCACTGCAATGTGAAACGCCGTTCGGACTCGGCTATAAAAAGGAGGTCCCTTGTCATTGAGCTTAACATGGGAATCGGCAGCACTCAGTGATAAGAGAGAAGTTCACCATAGTGTATTACAATGACTGAATAGTCTAAGTGAGCCTGATTACATCGGCTGCCAGCCTTAAGTGTAGTCTATTATCCAATTCGCCTATTCGAGGAAGGTAAACGGCACCAAGCTAAATTATTGTGTCAATTAAAAAAGACAGAAAAAATGTCCTTTATCGGTAGGATGGCTGGCGTGTCCTACTGCAACTCCATCGTTTTTAGTAATTGGCTCCGAACGTGTTGTAGTATTATCAACGTATTTTTCACTCCAAAAAAGTGAACTCTCTATTTCACTAAAGCTATTTTAACTTTATTTTAGTTCGTGGAATTATTATGTTAGGAGAAAGTTTCCTTTACTCTNATGTAACGCTGATGTAGAGTGTTAACAGCCCTATTGCAAGACTCGCAATTTATGCGAAGCAACAAGTATCGTGTTCGTTGATATTGTCGCTGGCAAAGACTTTTCTGTACGAACTAATATTTTCTTGAGTTAAGTATGTCTTTGGTACCACTATGGAACTCGTGCCATCACTTTACGGTTGGATGGCTGATGATCGCATGCAACAATGTACGTACAGTCGGAGAAATTATTTGCTAGTGACTAAATAAAATGCAATGGAAATGACAATAGTTACTGCGAAAAATTACTTCTCTAAATTCGTATAACTTGACCTGATCGCCTATTGGAAGAGTTGCCCCATAAACATCAAAAACACCATGGAAACATAATCATCTTGTTTCTGCGAATTTCCTTAACACTGGTCGGAAAATGGATACATTAACATACATATATAGAGGACAAAGTAATATTCGAAACTGTTGTATCCAGGGAATTTATTTCTGAAGATGGCGAAGAGTGTATTTACGGCAGGAAGACGATGACTAACGGTACACTGAAAAAAATCCGTAGTTAAACTAACGCTAATTTTTACTTATTTTTTTTTATTGGAAACAAATTATTTCTTTGTAGTTAAAATTTATTATTTTTTCGAAGTTTACCATATCCCAATTATATGTTTCTTTTTTACGTATGTTTCAAGCATTTTATGAACTAAACGTGGGTATAAAGTTCAATNACAGTTTTCTTCAGTAGTAAACCCACCAGTACTGTTTTTTTCAGCGTGATTGCAATGAATTGGGCATCGTTGACCCAAGAGTAACGAATAAAGTGACATGTTGAATCATAAATGTCCTTTTTTCGACCACCCACATATAAACATATTTCTTTCAGTGTGCGCTTACAATATACTCAAAATGTATTGTAAGGAGGAGTATTTTTAACAGCAATACATATGTTAGGCATTTACAAAAAACCAGTTAATATTTTTGTAAACTTTTGAATAACAATTTACTGCAAATTGACATATTAATGTACCGTTTTGTTGCGTCGTGGGAGAATCATAATTTATGCTATAAAGACTGTGCGTAAGATCACCTAACCACCCACTTTCAAATGTGGTAATTCATATTATATATGGTGGATTTCGAACAATGCCACGACATTATGATAAGATGACTTCGAATAAATACAACGTAATTTGTTTAACCTAAAATGAAAATACGAAATGTGTATAATGAGTGTATGGGCTATGCAATTTCACATGTTACACCATCGTTTGAATAACCAGAAATTGCTGCAACAGTAATAGTATTACCTTAAATTACAATTGAAATGTCATTTTCGCAGTCTAAAGAGAATTCTGAAATCTAATTCAACTCAATTTATATGTCGCAACAAAATTTCTAGCGGTTTTTTATTGTTGTTTTCGTTGGATACCAGTTTTGAAGCTGCTTTTTTTCATGAAAACGAAACACTAAGCAGTTTGTACCGTATCGAAGTAAGTGCTTGCCACATGAAACACATATTGTAAGGGCGCATGTGCAAAGCGGTTAAGAGCTAATCGAGTGATTAAACCCAAAATGTAAATTCAAGTCTTCTACTTATTTTAACTGGTTAAAATGAATAGGTTAAAATGTGTTACTCACATTAAGGTGGTTCAAAAATGTATGACCATATTATTATGGGAGGATTTACATTGTAAAACAAGAAAGGAAAGTCTAAAGTCGGACGTGGGCGACCGGCACCACTCTGTAACATAGATCCACATTTTCGCAACCATATCAAATCCGTCAAATGTGTTGGGTGCTATATAAAGGTTTTTGTTCTCCTAAACATACATTTAAATCTGACTCGATCTGGAAACAATTTGTAAGACTTCTTAAAAACTGTAGACTTAAAATTTAAGTCGGCTAGTGTCCTGGAGCTATATCTAATTCTGAACCGATTTCAAACACATTTGGCATGCATAGTTACAATGTTAATCGGATTACACCTTATACCTCTGTGGTCGTATGTGTCAAAATCGGGGAAAAGATATATAGGGGAGCTATATCTAAATCTAAACCGATTNGGAGTCAAAGAAGCGAGGATACCCTCAGAAAAAAGTAAGCAAAAATTTCTGTAGCCCATTTATCTCCATTTAGTTCATGAAAATTAATTGATTGTTGTTAAATTATTTCAAATGGGAGAAAAATTTCCTTATTTTAATTAGTGTTTGTTTACTTCACTGACACGAACTAGATATGAGAAAAAAAGTTGTATTCAAATGAAGTAGACAATTTTACTAAATTCGAAATTCTTCCTAACTGAGTAAATTTTACATAAATTGTAATTGTCATAAACTTTAAATATCGCTAAAGATATTTTAACAATTATAAACTCAATTTTTTTTTCAAAAAGGTTTTGCTTCAGACATTTCTTAAACATCTGGAAAACTACCGTAAGGAAAGTATTAAATTTTAAGAAATTCTGAACTATGTTGTGGGAGACAGGAATTTACTAAAATTTAATGCTTTATTTAAGCATAATTTCCCCACTCATTTTTTAGTTAATTTAACAAAGCTACGCAAACAATTACACTAGTTTACAAAAAAATCATGTACACTTGATAAAAATCATTTTTTCTTATGTATTTTGAGTTGCTGAATTCGAAAAATTATGTTCAAAGATTATCTTATATAAACAAAAATATTGTCTGACTAAATTTGCTTAAAGCAATACAATGTAACCAAATTATCTATATAAAAAATACATAACAAAAATTATTCTATATAATGAACCAAAAAATGAAATCTTTTATATGACAAAATTTATATTTTCTTTAGAGAACTAAGAATACTAATATGACAAATTGGCACACATTTATATCTTAATAGAAAATAAAAATTTAAGAACATCATGTTAATTAAATATCGATTCTAATAAATAATCAATTTACAATGACATTTACATATTAGATGACGAGAAATTCTATAAAGTAGAATTATTACAATTAGAATGTGACAACAGATATCAATAAAAATAAAATTCCATATTTCACAAAACGTGTTGTTTAGTCGGCCATATATACACGCAAAATAGTAACTAAATTTGACAAATCTCCTGTATCCTCTAAAATAATATAAGGATATATTGTGAACTAAAATTCTTCTATAGAAATCAAAAATTTGACAGACGCACGCCTAGAGAGTTCAAATGTAGGAATCAGAATATTATTAGGTGGTACTCAATTTCCATAAAAAATTAAATTTTAGATCTAAAACTTTCATACTAGAAAGAGCCGAGAGATTGTTGGACCACAATTTTCCTGCTGAGATACAAAAAGATTCTCGACTAACCAATTCATATACTGCAAAAACACAATGATATCCTCTGACAACATTTCTAATACGAGAGCCGGACGGAAAGAAAATTGAGATCAGAAATTCTCTTTTTTCTTAAAGCATAGACCGCAAGACGAAATACAGGGATGACAAAAGTTTATATCTGGTGAGAAGCTAAAAAATGAACTAACATGTTCTAAATTAAATAAACACCGAATGTGATACAAAATTTTTTACGACACTATAAGTTTCATATGAACAAATAATATATCTTTTCTATAACAAATGTTATCCCTATTAAAAATATCAGTCTGGCATCGGAGAAAAATTTGGACATAACTTTTAGTAGAGCTGTAACGACAAATAAAATTTAAGCCGCACAAATTATGCTGGTATATGCGAGGTTTAGTAATGGAGAGTACAAACTATTTAAGCCGGAAATTGTATCCATTATAAAAAAGGCCGATATTTCAATGTTAATGACATCAACACTTAATCATATAGAAAGTTTTATTAGAAATTTTTATTTTGAAACATATACTCAAAATATCATCCAGTCTAATACTCAGATTGAACCATGGAGAATACACACCAATCCAACAACGTGTTAAATGGTTCGCAAGAAATGCAACCAGTGGCAGGATCATTCTCGAGAAAATCATCTTCCATACAATAACAGAAAGTTGGCCGCATTTGGGCGAATGAAAATCCAAGAGTCTGAATCAGCTCAAACGCGAAAAACCAAGCACCCACAAAGAATGACTGTTGGTGTGGTTATGGCTGGCGGCATCATCGGGCGTATTTTTTCCAAAGAGGCCGGTCAGCGGCAGTACGTGTGAATGAAAGTTTCTCCTGCTTAAACTGTTGGTAATGATTATTGACTACAGCACATATTTTATGGTCTTCACAGAATAGGAGATGAGTGGAATATGTGGACGAAAAGTGAATGTGTTATCTGCTAGGACAGGCCGACGCACGTCATCCTACACAGCTAACAGAAACGAATGAGCTTTTGGCGCTACAAATTCAACCCTTGCGCGAGAGTATTTAGGTCGATAAAATCACGTGGAGATCACGATCCAATTGCCGCCAGGAACATAGTGCAGATCTTCGAAGACATCGTTGTCAGCCCCTTCAGGACGTCTAGTCCTATCTAATGGGAGCTATCAATATGTAATTAATAGCCATAGCTGCTCAAAATAAAAATGACTCTAACATAGAATTGGAAAAATTACAGCTACAGTATACGGCAGAGAAATACGAATCACACGAATATAAAATGCTCTCTACCGCACATGAAAATTACGATTAATCAGATGAGTGTGAACCACAGTTTTGCGAGGCCCAAGTGCTTTCTCCCATTTTGGTACCCGGAGATATTGTATCCATAATTCTAGTCTCAAAAATTTTGCATATATACAATAATAAACCAATTAATTAGCTAATTTGCTATAAAAAATAAAACATAATACAATAATTTCCTAAATAGTTTTGTGTTTATTCAATAATCAACATCGGCCTTGATAATATTTAACCACCCTTTATGTGGACATAATATATAATTTAGTTCATTATTTAGATTAACGCATCCATATACCAAAATTTTCATAATTCTGTTAAATATTTCCCTACGATGTCATCATCTAGTAGGGCAGGCATTACATAAAAGCGGTTGAAATTTATAAAAAGCCTCCGGCAGTGTAATCGTCGCCCCGATTTGGCAAAATATTGTTTAAAAACCAAAAAGTATGTATACGGCCATAAATTCGTCCAGGCTGAATCTTATGTACCCTCCCACCCATGGATTGCATAAAACTTGTAACTAAAGACTGTCATCCACATCGAAATTACTTGGGTTGCGGTAAACACTTGCGATGCAAGGTATTTAAAAATTCTTAACCACCGTCTTTTCAATTGTAAGTTAGTCCATATGGGGTATATATTAAACAAAAAATCCGTTTAAATGCGTATATAATTCAGTTTGACAAAATTTTTCTATAGAAATAAAATTTTGATAAATTTTCTATACAAATAAAATTTTGACAAAATTTTCTATAGAAATTAAATTTTAACAAAATTTTCTATAGAAATTAAATGTTGACAAAATATTGTATAGATAATAAAATTTTGACAACATTTTCTATAGTAATACAATTTTGACAAAATTTTCCATAGTAATAAAATATTGACAAAATTTTCGATTGTAATAAAATTTTGACAAAATTTACTTTAGAAATAAAATTTTGGTAGATTATCTTTGGACCGATATAGACCAATTTTGGCATGGTTGTTAGCGGCCACATACTAGCGCAATGTACCAAATTTCACCACGTACCAAATTTAAACCGGATCGGGTGAATTTTGCTCGTCCAAGGGGCTCCGGAGTTCAAATTTGGGGATCGGTTTATATGGGGCCTATATATAAGTTACGGGACCGATGTGGACCAATTTTTTGCATGTGTATTAGAGACCATTAATACTAACGACCAATTACCCAAATTTCAGCCGATCGGAAAGAAATTTCTTCTCTTAGGGCTCCGCAAGCCAAATCGGGGGATCGGTTTATATGGGGCCTATATATAATTACGGACCGATGTGGACCAATTTTTGCATGGTTGTTAGAGACCATATACTAACACCATGTACTAAATCTCCAGCTGGGTCGAGAAATTTGATTCTCTCTAAGAGACTCCACAAGCCCAATTTGCGGATCGGTTTATATGGGGGCTACATATAATTATGGACCGATATGGACCAATTTATGCATGGTTGTTGGGGACCATATACTAACACCACGTACCAAATTTCAATCGGATCGGTTGAAATTTGCTTCACTAAGGGGCTCCGCAGATCAAATTTGGCGATCGGTTTATATGGGGGCTATGCGTAAATACCAACCATCGCGACCTACATAGCAACAACTATTTGTGTCAAGTTTCAAGTCGATAGCTTGTGTCGTTCGGAAGTTAGCGTGATTTGAACAGCGCAGACGGACATGCTAAGATCGACTCAGAATTCACCACGGCCTGAAAATATAACTTTTATGGGTCTGAGAACAATATTTCGATGCTTAAAACGGAATGACAAAGTTATAAAAATTGGACCCTATATACTAAAGCAATTAATTCTCTATGAGCCAATCACCCCACACAAAAATTCTCTCCGCCACAAACGAAATGCATTTTGTGGGGTAGTAGCTCATATTTAATTGATTTCACATCATTCCATCCTTATAACTGTCAGCTTTTCGGTCATTTTCTAGTTGGTTTTCTTCTAGGAAAATTTTTTTATTGTTTATATATCTTTCTGGGAAAAGGTCCATTGTGAAAAACATTTTTTTAAAATTTTTGAATTTTCGCATATGATATTTGTGAACCACTTAATTAGTAACAAATCCAATTACACACGAGTTAATTCTCATCTTATTACCTTTCATCTAAGTATCCAATCGATTTTTCTAACTCGAGATAGATTGCTTTAGTGTTCCATAAAATTTTTTCTAAAAATT
>PGFW01000813.1:16311-26437 GCA_003123925.1 Haematobia irritans
AAAAATCATAGAAATCGACATTTTTGACAAAATTTTCTATAAAAGTACAAATTTTGACAAAATTTTCTATAAAAGTAAAAATTTTGACAAAATTTTTATTAAAAGTACAAATTTAACACATCAATTTTCTAAAGTTAAAGTTTGGTAAAAATTTTATATAGAAATAAAATTTTGAAGAAAAATTTCTATAAAAAAGTTGAGAATATTTCTCAATAGAAATAAAATTTGGAAAAAATTGTCTATTGAAATAAAAATTTTAACAAAATTTAAAAAAATCCATAAACATTTTAACAAAATTTTTTATGGAAATAAAAATTTTGACAACGATTTCTATATGAAGTTAAATTTTGATAAAAATGTTCTACAGAAATAAAATTTTTCTTTAAATTCAATATCTGTAATATATAGAAACACACACGCAGCAAAATATACGAAATCCGACATTTTGAACAAATTTTCTATAAAAAGTACAAATTTGTACAAAATTTGTTTATAAAAAGTACAAAATTTTGCACAAAATTTTCTAATAAAAAATACAAATTTTGAAGAACAATTTTCTAAAGTTAAAGTTTGGTAAAATTTTATATAGAAATAAAAGAGAAAAATTTCTATAAAAAAGTTGAGAATATCTTCTATAGAAAATAAATTTGGAAAAATTTTTCTATTGAAATAAAATTTTAACAAAATTTAAAAAATTCTATAAATTTTTAAAAAAATTCCATAACATTTTAACAAAGTTTTCTATGGAAGTAAAAATTTTGACAAATTTAAAAAATTCCATAACATTTTAACAAAATTTTCTATGGAAATAAACATTTTGACAACGATTTCTATAGAAGTTAAATTTTGATAAAATTTTCTACAGAAATAAAATTTTTCTTGTAAATTCAAGTATTTTTAAAAAAAGTGTATTTTACGTGTTAGATCACATAGTACCAGAAAATCCATTGTCAAGTTCTTCCTTTTTGTTGAAGGTAGTAACTTTCCTTTGTGGTGGCAAGCTAAAAAATCGTTAACCAATATTTAAAATTCGACACCTTTGCAATTCAAAGTAATATTTACCAAAAATTGTTGAAACAAAATTCTAAAATACAATAATAAAACATATTTTTCGAAGAAATAAAATTTGATCAAAAAGATCAAAATAAAGATTTTTTTAATTTTGGTAGATTTTTGGTAAAATTTTCTTCAAATTTTGGTAGATTATTTTTGGCACCAGTGGCAACCGTGACTGCCACCGAGTGCACATTTGGATTTAGCGTCCCAAATAACCTTAAAAACAATATTCAGTTCTTCATCAACCATTGTTCCCTTGTGTTATCTTAAAATTGTCGAAAAATATAAAATTAAAAATTTCAAAATTTTGCTGTTTCGTGTGATCACCTTTGTTTGAGTGTATTATTGTAAAGCATATTTATGTGTAATCGAGTTTAAAAACTAGCAGGCAATGATTGATATTTCAGCAAACATTGCTTTCCCTTTATCAGCAGACTTTTTGCTATTTTAGCTGTTTGTCTTCTAAATAATATCAAAGTACTTAAGTGAAGACTAAAATTTACAAGTACATTTTTTCAGTGTTAAGGTGCAGAACTTTGTAATAGCAAACATTTATTATTAAATGAGTACTACAAATATACTATCATAATGGGGGCTAATTAGTTATGTTCACCCTTATAAATAGGTGGATAACAAAGTGATTTTATAATATATATGGGGGGATTCGATATTATCATTGTTTAGAATATTAAAGAGGCGAATATTCTCATAATCACAGTGGGTGTAACATTATTATATTGAGAACACTATGAGATTAAAATATTTGAAATTACCCTCAAAAAAGTCAACGACAGAATTTCTAAAACGCAATTAAATATTTATTATATTTCATGAAATATTATTTGAGTAGTGAAGTTAGGTTAAGGCCTTAGGTTATGATGCAGCCCGATATTTCAGTCTCACTTAGACTATTCATTCCATGGATACCACAAGTGAACTTCTCTCTATCAGCGAGTGGCTGCCCGATCCTATTTAAGCCCAAATAACGAAGGGGTCCACTCCTTTATAGCGCGTAGCCGAATGGCGTTCCATAATGGGCAGTGAAACCACTTATCAGTATACAATTGAGAATTTTATGTCCTTGCAAAATAAGTCACCAAAAATCTCAAGAACCGCAAAATTAATTTATAAGTTTCATCAGGAAATAATTGAAGTAGTAGTGAAATGTATCCACAATGTGACAAAAGTTTAACTTGGTGTAATATATTTTGCTTACATCTGACGACAATGAAACTTGAAATAAAAAACAAGAAAATTTACACAGACAAATAAATAATTTACAAATCGAAGTTTTCCTCACAAAATATTTCATAATTTTCTCCAAAAAATGAGTAAACGTATATAAATATATTCTTAAATTTTCAAATAGAGTTAAATTATTACTTTAATGTGTTGTTTATACTGTCACCGCACCCGAGAAAATAACATTTGCTCCTGAAACATTGTAAGGTATTCACAATTCAACACAGAAAAAACTATCCGTGAAAATATCGCAATTACCCAAAGTATTTGAAGTTAAAACTCTTTTCAATAATAAACAAATGATGACAAGTAACTTTGTAAATCAAAGATAGAAATTATTAAAGTAAGTAAAACCAAATGAAAGAAATTTTGAAAATTGTATAGATTAACAAATAATTGATTATCTTTTTTAAATCAATCTCGCAAGACCTGAACTAAAAAAGTGATGTATTTTTGTTTAATTAGTTAAAAAATTATTTAAAACAACAAATTTTACTTGAAACAAAAACAGGCTAAATAACTCAGCTTAATGAAATAAACCTCTAATAAATAATAGCGGTTTTTAATTAAAGAGACTAAAAAATTAATGAGTTTTAATAGAATATGCAAAAAAAGAATGAAATTGAAATTGCTAATATGAAATTTTTGAAATCAAAGATTTTTATAACCCAAAAAACTGTAATGATGCATACATTTTGAATTGGAAATGACATTGTCAATTAATAAAAATTAATTGATCAATTAATTTCGGATGCATCAAAATTTTTTGATGGTTCCTTCTCTAAGGTGTAACACTCAACAACTGACGCTCTCGGGCTCAAAAGTAAACAGATTGAAGATGCCGGAGTTTTAGTGGCAGTTTGTGGCGTAAAGGAGACCTCCTTTAAAGCCATTTTTGTTGTACGAGTCTGAGTGCCTTGAAATGTTTGTCCTGCACAAAAGCTCGAATACTTCTTTTAATGAAATGTTGCCCGATAATATGACATTTGATTGTGACACTACCCATCGTGCGCCTTGCAATTCTGTGACAAATCGAAAGAAGTAAAAGTTTTCATTCCATAATTATCACCAAACTATCTCATTTTGATAGCTTCCCAGCGAAAAAAGAGAAGGTCGTCAAAAAAGTATGAGAAATGTTCATTTTTGGTATTCCGAGTGTCATATTCCGGCAAAGAGAGCCGATGCATAACAATGGGCTCGTCATACGATTGGATTCGCACCGTTGTTGCGCTGAATCAACACTCTAAGGTTATGAAAGGAATTCATGTTTTGGATTAAACATCGAAAAATTTTTGGTGATAATTTTGTTGCCAAAATAAATAAATTTTTATAAGGTATTTTTCTGATCCTAACCGCTTTTCTGAAACGTTTTAACACTCAAATAATTTTCCAAAATTTCTAGTAACGACTGAATCAACATTTTTTTTCGACAAATTTAATAATTGTACCAATTTTTAGTTAACTTCTTACTCGCCACAGATCCGTCCCGTTAAACATGAAACAAAAAATGGTGCGGGTGAAAAACATACCTTAATAAAAATATGAAAAAAGCGAGTTATGGAAATAAAAAGAATTTAAAAAGAACTACTGGTATTTAACAATAAGAACATCTTTGGAGTGAATTGTTTGGAAAGTGCTTTTAAAGTCGTGCACTTAGAATTAGAACGTTCCAAATTTTTTCGGGAGACACGTGGAGTCGTGGCATATTAAGGATTTCGATCTATTAAATTAAATTTAATCTTATTTTTTGGGTCCAGTTTTTTGAAACATAAAGGATTTTATTCATATTGAAATGCTGGAGGACTCTATATTTTTAGGCCACTTCGATTCATCCCAAATTATATGAAGAGCATCCATCACGCTCATATTTACACTTAAATCGCCATCACCGAATAACCTAATTCTGGCATGTAATAGACTCCAGAAAATATTTGTAAGCTTTAAACAATTAAAATGAACTGTCCCAACTGGGTGTGCACACAGTTATAGAGATTCTTACATAAAAAAGAATCGGTAATTTTTTACATGTTTGGAAGAATATGGAACATTTCAAATAGGAATTAACTTTGAAGTTTTCCTATAAAAATACTAAATTATGTTGAAAATTTGCTCTATAAAAGAGGAATGTTTTGGCTAAAAAATGTTCTATAGAAAAAAAAATATTTTGAGAATAATTTTCGGGAATATAGAAGATTCTTGCAGTAAAATGTTTTTATAGAAGTAAACATTTTTGAAATAAAATGTATATAAGATCGAATTTAAATTTTGCCAGAGAACATTTTGTAGACAAAGGAATTGTTTACAAAATTTTTTCTATAGAAGTAAAAGACCAAAGAAAAGAAGTAGGAAATAGACATTATAACCGAAAAATTTCTATAAAAGTACAAAATTTTGACCAAAAATTTTCATAAAGGCTAAAATTTGCAAAATTTTCATATTAAGATAAAATTTGAAGTACAATTTCAAAGAAATTTGTAAATGTGAATACTCTATAGAATAAAATTTTTGAAAAATTATAAATAATTGGGGATATCTTCTGATAGAAATCAAAATTTGGAGAAAAAAATGATCTTGAAATAAAGAAAATAACAATGGTAGATTTTAAATGTTGCGTCAGAATGGTACACGTTACATAAGTTTGAGTTTGAGTGTTTCTATAAAAAATAAAAAATTTGTGTAAAATTCTTGCTATAGCGAAAGTAAAATTTGAGAAAATTTCGATAGAAGTAATATTTGAGAAATTTTTTTATAGAAAAGTAACAGTTGAAAAATGTTATATAAAAAAATATTTGAGAACATTTGTAGAGAAAGGAATTGTTACAATATGTTTCTAAGAAGTTAAAATGACCAAAGGAAAGGATAGAGAGTAGATCATTTGTTTTGTCTATAAAGGTACAAGATTGTAAAACACGCTGATTTGTAAAGCAAATAGTAAAATTTAGAAAATTTATATGAAAAAAATTTTGAAGTAAAAATTTGCTGAAAAGCAGTAAAAATGTTAATGAGAAAAATCTTCTATAGACAGAAAATTTTGAAAAAAAAATTGCTAGTGAAAGATAAAATTTTTGAAAAAAAATAGAAAAATTGCTAGTGACAAAATTTAAGAAAAATCTACATAAATTTTCTATGGAGAAGTAAAAATTGACAAAGATTTCTAAGAATATATTTTGAGTAAACATTTGCTACAGAAGAGAAAAAATTCCTATAGAATTAATGATTCTTCTAAATAAATTTAGATTTCGCGTTTATCATAATTGCTGTTAGGCCTGTGGGTGCAATCCTAAAATTATGTACCGCGAGTTTATTATAAAGGGCCACAAAAGTAATTCTAAGTACACCAACAGCTTGATATCAGTATTAAGTAGCGACATAAACTGGTAACTATGAAAAGCAATAATCCATGTTAACACAAAATTAAATAGCAATCCGCAATCAATTAGTGTGATATGGATCCGAGGAGGCCGAATCAAAAAGTTGACTTTATCTCTTTAGCGCGTAGAATAAAACCCAATCGAGTACACCTATATAAACTTGCAAGCAGAAGTTGGGGAATTTGATGGTAATTTAAGACCTGTTGTCCAGAAAATGGGTAGTTTGGAAAAATTTCTATATACTAAAATAAAAGTATCAAAAAACTAACGTAAGTATGTAAAGGATCACAATTCTGGATACAATAACAAAAGCTTTATGGCTCTGTGAGAAAATCATACGATAATGATTGGCTCGCGTTAAGAAAAATGTAATGAAAATGAAAAATTATGAAAGATGATTTTCAGGAAATTTTCTGGTGAGACATAATAACATTTAGAAAACGAAATAGTTAGCAATACAGCACCTAAAAATGTGCTGAGTCATCACTGAAAGTAATTGATTCAATTAAATTGTTTAATTGAAACGTCCCAGATCACAGAAAGAAGTAAAATTAAAAAATGAATGATAGCTAATTAGTAAAATAATTGTATGAATCTTTTGATTGATTTTGATTTTTCGATTTTAAAAATTTGTGAATGCAAATTAAATTTTAATTGAAAATTTGTCGCACGGGTTAAAATCAAATGGAAAAATTTCGTAAATGTTGTTCTGTTACAAATCCAAGATAAAATATGTTGTTAGATATAAAAATAACATCAGATCGTCACTATTAAAACATGGTTGGTTTTTAAACTAAATTGTATTGGTTGTGCGCAATACTCAGTGATTCACTAGTATTATAAACCAATTAAATGCATGTTATTAGAAAGCATATATTCGTAACCGACCCCGAAGCGGTTTTTTTTGCCAGAAAGCCGATAGTTCGGCAAAAAACAATATCGCCGAAACCGATCTATTCCTCAAATTGTAAAAGGAAAGAAATTTGGTGTTTTAGTTCATATAGAAGAATATTTTTTGAAAACAAAATGCCAAAATACAGAAGACAATAAAAGGTAAAATGTCATCCATATATAGTGACAAAACAAGATTTGTTTAAATAATTTTTTTACGATATTATTGTATCGGTGTTTGACTGAGACATAAAGTTCAAGTCAACTTAGGACAACAATATCAAGATAAATTATTACAAAAAAGCTCGGCTTCGTTAATCGCGCCTCTTGACCGAAACCGATCGGCGCAATAGTATCTGGATTTTTTGCCGAATGACGAAATCGAGGCTTCGGCGTCGAGCTCGAATATCCTTATATTCAGCGAAATCAAAATCTGAGCAGTTATAATGATTCAACTCACAAATAAACGAATCCAATTAGTTTAGTACCCTCCACCCATAGAAATGGGGGTAATATAACTTGTCATTCCGTTTTTTTAACACATCGAAATATTGCCTAAGACCCATGTCGATCTGAAGCATGTCCGTCCTGGCCGTCCGTCCGGCTGTTGAAATCCAAGTCTAGACTCCGAACGGAAACAAGACTACCTCAACTTGAAGACTGGCACAAGTAGTTGTAGTTGAGTAGGTCGGATGGCTACTTGCAAATGGGCTCATATCGTCCACTTTTACGTAAAGCCCCCAAAATTAAAGGGACCCTCGGATTGGCTTGCGGAGCCTACTAACAAAAGCAAAATTGACCGATCCGCGAAATGTGGTGTTAGTGATAATGTATCTAATGTTCCATGGGGGGCAAGAAAATTGTTCCTACATCGGGTCCAATATGTGATATATAGCTCCCCAATAAACCGATCACGCTAGATTATGAACTCCGGAGCCGTCGGAGAGACTAAAAAAATTCATTCATGATTTCAGATGAAATTGACGCCGTGTGTAATACTATTGCCCAAACACCCATGCAAAGAATTGTCGAAACGCCCATAAGTATTAGTTATAGCCGCCCAATTGATAAAACGCGATCGCCCGGAAATCGGAACCTCCGCAGTCCGCCGTTGAAAAAGCAAAAACACCATAAATAAACCAAAATCCCACAGATCGATTGTACCGGAGGTCGTGCCTTTGTGAGAGATGCAAAATTCAAATAGGCAGAGGTCGGGTTGAAAATTGGTAACGTTGGTGGTAGGGTAGATATTAACAGTCCAATGCCGAAAAGTGTCCATATAAATCCATAATCATAATAGCCCCATATAACCCGACTCCGAGATTCGGTTTAGAGCCCTCTCTGGAAGGACAAAACTTCATTTCGAGTCAGTTGAAAAATTTGTAACATGGCTTATTATTGAATGGCTTGTAAAAAACCACATGCGCCAACTAGGTCCATATCGGTCTATAGTAGTAATAAGGCCCCTCAATATAATCACTCCCGGCCAATCAACACAAAAATTGGTCCATGACAAGTTCAATAATGTACTATACTCCATATAGCGACCCCGCCATAATTTCAAATTCTGGCTCCTACCGCACTGAGGACTTCAAGTCACAATTTAGAAAACATGTAAGAAGTTTAAAGATAAACCACAAACCCAAGTAATTCGATGTGATACAGTCTCGAAAAGAAGTTCTACGCAATCCAATAGTGGGAGGGGTACAATAAGATCGCCTGGCCGAAACTACGTGACCGTATATACTGTTTAATGAAATGTCTTCAATCACTAGCCAATTAAAAAAAATTGATCCAATAAAAATATGATACTATAATATGTATTGATTTTGTTTCAAATATAAAAAATGTTGAATCTAATTAAATTTTTAATTGAATATTTTTTAAAACTCAGTTACGAGTAAGATTTTAATTGGAAAAATGTGAACATTTTTTCTGTGTGATTATTAGAAAGCATATAGTTACGCACGTATGAAATTTCAAGCAAATCGGATGAAATTTGGCCTTTTGCTTCGGAAATCAAATCTGGAGGTCGATTTATATAGAGGCTATACCGATATGGCCCATTTACATTATCATCCGACCTACATCAATAAGAACTGATTACCAAGTTTCCAAAGTCGGATAACTTCTTTTTTCGTTGGAGATAGCGTGACCCATCACACAACGGGACCATCGCTAGGAATTTCAACACAACCCAGAATATTTTTACTTTATGGGGTCTAAGACCAATATTTCGATGTGCTACAAACGGAATTACAAAGTTAAATTTAAAAATGTTAATAATTGTTGTTCGCTAGACTATGCAGTACAAAAATATAACAACCCTGCCAACATTTTTTTGAATTTGACGACGCTTCTGAGATAATGAAAACAGTCATATACGATATCCAAAACTCGTCATAAAAGTGCCGTCACTATTGAGAAGTTGTACCACGCCAAGTTACTACAAAAAAGCATTGCATGAATGCAATTATTAGACGCCTTTTTAGATACATTTAGAACGACGCCAATAAGAGCCCCTTCAAACTGCTGATAGACATAGTGCATTTTAAGATTGCTGTAAAAGAATCATTGTGGTCAAGTAAAATACGATTGTTTAGATGTTTATTAATTGAATAAAAATTTGTCAATTCCAGGTATAACATTTAAAAAAGAACATTGTATTAACAAATGAATTATGTTAATTTATAAGTTGCAATTCTGCTATAATCGGCTTGATACTCCAGCGTCTATCAGTTTTTATTCTTGATGGAGACAGCGTGTCTGGAAAAATATCTGAAAAACTATCACTTTATTCCATTTGGAAAGCTGAAAATTGTTCACCAATATACCTTTCTTAATTTTAAGCGTAATAACTATGTTTTCGGCACTTCATTTTCGTTTAAATAACTTATATAATAAGATAGTTGTGCTTGGTGTTTCATCAAATATAAAATAGCTCTTGTGACAAAAGTTATGGCAAAATACTTTCATGTATGTTACATTTTGTACTTTTTGATACGTTGATCCCCCCAGCACAGTTGGCGATTGTTGTAGTGTCACTTACGAATCTATGGTAGCGAGGAAGATGAAATGAAACTTTGAAATGCTGGCAGGGAACAGACAAAGACCGCTGGTGGTTTTTAGCAGACTTATTTAACAAAAAATCTCCCTTCTATTTCTCTGAATTATCCCATTCAATTTTTTCATATTTGCAGAACAATTATTTGATTACGGACGAGATTTCGCTTTTGCTTACAAGCGAGGGTATTTTCAATATTTCCTTTTTACCCCAGTATACAATATCATCGATGCTGAAGAAGCTGAGTTGATTCTAAATGATTCGCGTTTCCTTTGCAAAGGTTTGATATATGACTTCCTACGACCATTTTTGAGAAATGGAATGCTAACAAGCCATGGTAAGTTTATATTAAAATTTTTATGGTAACATATTGGACAAAAAGCGATAAATGAATACAACTCAAATATTACATAAAACTCCAATTACAATAATCTGTTGGTTGCATTATTAACCTCTTAATGGCCAATCCTTTTAGGCGGACTTTTACCAAAAAAATTATAAG
>PGFW01000817.1:0-15822 GCA_003123925.1 Haematobia irritans
TGTAGTTTTAATGTATATGGTATGTCAGATACCAGTAGGAAATTGTTATAAAACCGATTTTAAGGATTGGAATTTTGAATTTTTTCCAATGGAAGTGCCTAAAACAGCAGAAAGATGGGGTTGGTCATCCAATTGTTTAGGGGGTTCAATGTCGCAAGTTTTAACGTGTTAAAGGTTCCACCATTACGGGCTCCGTAATGTAGAAAGTAGCACGTTCCCAAAACTAAAAAGAACACTTCAGCTAGGGCACGATGGGGGGCCACCGGTGCCATAACCAAAAGAAAATGCAATGGACCAAAACTATTCTTATTTGTAAGTAACCAAAGCTTAATATTTTTTTTCATATGGGAAAAATAGTTATTTAGCATAAGATTAATGATTTAAATTTGGGGAAAAAAAAATGACCAAAAACTATGGGATAATTGTATTTAAAAACCCAAAAACCAAAAAACTGAGCCCTTCTTAAAAAATAGTTTTTAATCCATATAGGTAATTGACTTGATTTTTATTTTTCGGAATACCTATTTCCGCCTTATGGTTGTTTGGTTTTTGTTTTTTTTTCTTTATTATTGGAAAATAATATCGACGTCATGCGCTTGGGATAATTCCTACGAAATGTTTTATAATTTGGCTACAGTACGGATTGTTGTGTCACGCAAACAAAGGAAACCAAGATCCGATTCATAATGCCCAAGCAAGAATTAACTGGCTTCACTCTGTTTTCCTTGGTGAAAATTTCCAGCACCGAGCGATTGTATTACAAATTGGGAACGTATAATGGCTTCTTTCGTGAGAAATTGTACAAACAGTAACAGTACTACATCAAAATACATTAAGGGATCTCAGATTCATTTTGGCATTTTTTTTAATCTGAGTTTCTCGATAATTGGGTGTGTTCCCACCAAGATCAAGTATTACCGTGAAAATGAAAATTTGTGAAGATACGTATTATTCGGCCTTTTGTTATAGCTAGTACGACATGTCTTTAGGAGATAAGTACAATCGGATGCAACTTGTAGTTGCTTAACTTTTTGTATGCTTTGTAATTTTTTTTTTAATGTACAAAAGTAATATCTTCATCTTGTGTAAATACATTTTTAATTATCCGCAAAGTGTAAGATAATCACCTTGTAATCGCTGGTAATTCTGAAGGTTTCAAAGCTTTCTCCTAAAGTGTTTTTCACTGGGCAATGTTGTAAACCGGGTCTTCGGAACATCCGGCTTAAAAAGAGAAGTCCCTTGTCATTTGGAACTAGAACTGGATGGGCAGATGCAGTGATAAGAGAGGAAGGTTTACGCAATTGGTGGTATTCATGGCGATTAATCTGGAAATAGGTTGAAGTGGACCTGATCATATGGGGGCTGCCACCGTACACACTAAAAGTAATATTATTACACAACACATTCACAAAATTTCCAACACAAAACAATTAACTCTTTTCCCAGCCGGGAAGTAATCGATGATGAGGAGGAAGAAAGACGTCATTGTCTGGACTTTGTGCTAGATTTGTTTGCCGTCCTTTTTTCATTGGGAGCCTTACTTATAGGTCTCTTCCGCCAAACTTCGGAGTGTTGAGGCAATATATTGCACAATTTTTTCTTGCCTACTTTTCGCTCGACCAATAGCTCCGAGAAAACTTTCCACGAGGAGGGAAATTAATTTTTTGGATTGTTTGTCGTTCGGTTTTATGAGGCCTTACTTTTTCGTATTCATTGGAAAAGGAATTTCTTTTTTTGCATGACATAGCCGGGAAATATTTGTTGTTGGAGGGTTTATTCCGGTTTCAGGGGCCCATTTTGGGGAGGGTGGCCATTTTCAACCGTTTTTTCGTTTTTTTTCGGGGACTTAAGAGCTTATAGGAGGGTCATAAAACCAACAATCTAAAAACAAATTCCGGAAACTCTTTTTTCTCTTTTCTTCATTGGATAGAAATTTCACGGTTTGGGATTAAGGGTGTTTTTTGGTTTTAGATCAAAAAGGTTTGAATCGTGGTCCACTGTATTTTTTTCAGGACCTTAAAGTAGGTAACAGTTTCTTCTGGGAAAGAAATACGGATTAAAAACTTTTACCAAGGGGATGCGTATTCTTTTCGCTACATCTATGGTAGGGTGGAAAAGTACTTTTAATAATAAATTAGAGCGATTATTCACAAAACTTCCTTATTTCAAAATTGTTTTTAAATAATTTTTATTTACTCAAAATTAACCACCCCCCACCACTAAAAATAGGTAGGGTGCAGAAATTTTAAAGCTCTGGAGGTGACGGGATACGAATTATTTTAATTCCAACACTTCTCCTTTTTCTTCAAAAATTTGAAATAAATATATCACAAAAATAAAAAACCACTTATTAGATACTGCAGGAAAATAAATATGGAGGTGACGGGGAAGATATTTATTTGTTTCGGGTATTTTATGGAATTTTCTTAAACTTGAAATGATGGATTAATATCATATTGTTTTTTCAATTTGATAGCATTTTACTTTATTTCATATTACATTTTATTTTTATCTCTTGCTAAGGAAAAATTTCCAATATTTTTTCATGGGGGCCATTAAAGTGAAAATTAATAAGATTAAATTTATAATTTTTTATTTACTTACCCAAATTTAACTGAATAACTAATCATTCCATACCTAAAAAAATAAAATGGGATATTTGTTTTTTACAATTTTGTTTTCTTCAACACATAACCCATGATTAATAAGGTTGTTATTTTTAATAATATTTTCTTTAATTTAGAACTACCTATTATTTTTCGGTCCAAGGTTTAAATTTACTTTTGTGGGCTGGGATATGTTTAGTTGCATTTTTGTTTTGGCCAAACAGGGGGAAAAAAATGATGCTTTTTTTTTTCTTTTGTTAAACCCATAAAGAAGGGTCAGTGTTGATGAACTGCTATGAAGAGAATAAGAAATAAAGTTTGGTGTCTGTGACCGGTATTTTGTAGTAAATTGCAAAATTTCACACAAGTATTCTGTAGAAGTATATCAAAGAAAGAGGAAGTACTATCTATCATCCCGCCACTAGACTTAAGATATTTAGAATTGAATGGAAATCTGTGAGAGATGCCAAGTTACTGGTACTATAAAAATAAAAAGCATTATGCAAAGGAATTTGAAAATAAGAAGAAATTTTAATACATTTACAGTAAAAATATGTATAAACTAAATTAAAATAAATTAAACTATATATACAAAATTAAAATAAATATTTTCAACTTATGAAATGAAATAATTTAATTGATTTAAATTAAAACAAAAATACATTGTCTGAAATTAAATTAAATTAAGCTATGGTTAATAAAATTAAATAACTACAGATATAGATATATTTTCACATTATATTGAAAGTAATTAAAATAAATTAAATTATTTATCTATAAAGAGCATGTGCTGAAAACTATTTTTGTAAATCAATTTTTGTAATTTAAATTATTTAAAATTAAATTAAATTTATTAAAAAAAACTATACAAAATTAAACACATTTTTTAATTGACCAATATAAATTAAATGTAAATATATTCTTTACATTATTTATTTACTTTGATAACTTACTTATGCAAAACAAATTCTTCCATAGCAAACAAATGAATAAATTTTAATTAATTGTTTTAAAGAAAACTAAATAAAAATAAATTAATACAATTATAAAAAACAAATAAAAATAATTATAAAAATCAATTTATATTAATTGATTTCAAATAAATATTACATTGTCTTAAATTAATTTAACTTCAGATATGGTAAATGAAATTCAATAACTACAGATATAGGTAAATGATCAAATTGTACCAAAGTAATCAAAAAACATTAATCCAAATTATGCTACTATATATAGCATGAGCAGGAAACTAAATAAATTTTATTTAAAAAAATAAATAAATAAAATACAAAATTAAATTAATTTTTTAATTGATAAAATACTAATATATCCTCTGATAACTTAATGTATGCAAAACATTAAATTATTTTCATCGTATGGCATTATTAAATATAATTTATAATTAATTTTAAATTTCGCATAAATCCTAATTCAAATTAAAAAATAAAAATATAAACTAAATCAAAAGTTTATCTTAACAAAATTATAAATAAATTAAAAACTATATTAAATTAAACTACATTATGGGAAATTTAAATGTTGTACGATTAAATATAATTATTTTCATTTAAGTTACAATAAATTCAAATTAATAAATCTTTTAATTTAAAAAAATCTACTTTGATTACTTTTAAAATTTTTTTAAAATTATTTAATTACTAAATAAATTTTTTAATCAAATATCATTCTTTTTATTTAATTGCAGATGAATCAAAATTAAATTCTGGTTCTTGGGAGGATCAACTGCCCTCATCTCACAATAACCAATCAAAATCTCTTGCTAAATGCCAACAGTGCACAAATTACAAATAACAGTAACTCAGCAACAACAACCACAGCACAATTACATAATATCACAAATCCAAAACGTCCTGATACGTTGCAAACAGGACGTAACGCTTTACAGCCATTATTAATACAGCCTCCACCGGCAGCAGGATATCAACAAAATCAACAGCAACAACAACACCAAAATCATCATCACCACCACCATCATAATCATCATAGCAGTCAACATTCAATACAAAGTGCAAGTGCCATAAGTGGCCGCTGTGGAGAAGCGGCGGCTAATCCACAACAACAACAACAACATATACAAAGTCAAAAACAATCGTTGCAGTCGCCACAAGCGCCGCAACAGCAACAACAACAACAGCTTGCTCTTCAGGGAGCAGCTGTTACCGGCAACACAATAGCTGGCGGTAGTTTTAACTCCAACGGCGGATCTACTGCGTTGGTGTTGGCAACGTCGGCAACAGTGGTAGCACATCACCGAATAGTGCCGATCATCACGGTGATAGTGTCCATCATAACGATTTCAATACCATTCACCCATACCACCACACTTAACAGCTCTTCGGAAGACGAAGAGTTGACTCACGCGGAAGATATAAACGGCAGCGTGACGTCCTCATTAAGTGCCACAATCAACGCAATTCTCAATTGCGTTCGACCTTTAATCGGCCAAACAACATCTGTCCTTTGACAAATGGCGTTCAACACATTCACAAAATTCACCGCCGAAAGCAGTAGTAATTCAAGTACGGGAAGTAATAGCATTGGAGGAGGAGGAACATTAACCCGTCGTGCCAGTACAATTGTGCCACCATGCGCGACAGCACATCAGCCCCCACGGGAGGATATAACGACACCCGGTGAATCTCCAGGTGGTAGACTCTCAAGATGGTTCTCCATACGACGTGGCTCTTCACATCAATACGATGTGGGCGTCGCGATGGTAGGCACTCGAATAATTCGAGCATCGATATGCCAGATTCCACATGTGATTCAAGCTTGGATCGCCCACAAAAAATTAACTCAAATTCTGCGAATACATCAAAATCTGCGTGTAAAATGCCTGGAGTACCAGAGGTAAGTTAGATAATGATTTGATTTTAATGTGGAAACTGAAAGGAAAGCATGATCAAATTTTTAAAAATTTGCTTATTTTAATGTATTACACCTTAAGACATTCTTAATGCTATAATAGACTTATACATATATGCTGAGCAATCTAAATATTACAATGTGAATGAGATGATTCAATTTATCGTTCACCACTGTGGTAGCACAATCAACGGAACAGTCTAAGTTAGCCTGATTGGTGCTAAGTGAGTGCAATATTGCATTTAGAGATTTTATCAGAATATAATGTATAATGACAGCCTTTTAACGAAATCGAAAAAAACTCGTTCACAGTCAAAAGTTTATTAAAAAGTTTGAAAAATTGAATAAATTCGATTAATCGACTTTGTACCGTTCCAAATTTAAAAAAAAGTCAAAAAATTGAGAAGTCCACTTTACCAAATTCCTGTCAAAATGTCAAAATGCTGACAATTTAAATTGATTACAATCCCTAACCGTTCGAAATCAATATACTTCTATTATTGATTTTTTTTATGAACATTCATTCTTTGTTCACGATTATACACACTTGGTGTCAGAGGAAATAAATTTAGAAAAAACATTCATTGTACCGTCCGTAATGCAAAAATGATATTCTATATTAAGATAAATGGGTTACACCACGGTTTGCAAACATTTGGTAGAATTCTATCAACAAATGGTAATATTTTTTTTTTTTTATTTTTTTGGTAGATTGTAGAATTATGAATGTTTGGTAGATTTTGCACAATATACCGTCTACAAAAAGAGGTCATCAATTTTTATAGAAATAAATTTGACAACTTTTCTATAAAATTAAAATGTTGACAAAATGTCTATAGAAATAAAATTTTGAACAAAATCCTATAGAAATAACATTTTGACAAAAATCTTCTATAGAAATAAAATTTTGACAAATTTTCTATAGAAATAAAATTTTAACAAACTTTTCTAAGAAATCAATTTTTGGACCAACATTTTCTAGAAAAATAAATTTTTAACAAAATTTTCTATAGAAATAAATTTTGACAAAATTTTCTACCGAAATAAAATTTAAAAAATAAATTAATATTGACACAAAAAATTTTTACGAAATGGCAAAGATTTTTTCAATAGAAATAAAATTTTAACAAAATTTTTCAATAGAAATAAAACTTTTTGAACAAAATTTTCTATAGAATAAAATTTTGAATAAAATTTTCTACAGTAATAAATAATTTGACAAATTTTCTTATAGAAATAAATTTTGACAAAATTTTCAATAGAAATTAAAATTTTTCACAAATTTTCCAATAAGAAAAAAATTTGATTAAAATTTTTCTATAAAATAAATATTTTGACAACATTTTCTATAAAAAATACAAATTTGACCAAAATTTTCTATAGAAATAAAATTTTGATCGAATTTGCTACAGAAATAAATTTTTTTCTCTTAGAAAATAAAATGTTGGCAAAATTTTCTATAGAAATAAAATATTGACAAAATTTTTTATGGAACGAAGAATTTCGATAGACATAAAAATATATTGACAAAAATTTTCTATAGACAAAATAGTTCTAACAGAAAACAAAAATTTCTATTCTACATAAAATTTTGACAAATTTTCTAATAGAAACAAAATTCACAAAATCTTCTATAGATAATAAACTTTTTTATATTTCATGTTAGGCCTGATACGCAAAGCAGGCAATTGACGTCCAAATGCCAATATATATCTAATTGATACAATTATTTTCGAGCTTTATCGGACAGATATAGATACAGGACATGGTTACATAGAAGCCATTGAAAAAGAAATACGCCAGATACAAATCTATACACGCCTGGAACTGTACATGTTTTCGGTTTCGGTTGGGAATGAAACGCTTTCCACGCGCTTTAGTATAGATATGCGCTGGAGAGATAACTCAATTTTGGCCATTTTTATGCTAACTCCTTATTGGAGAAACACATTTGGGAAATTTTCCTCTTACGAAAAGTTGAATTCATCCTTTTTTTCCCAACTGTACATCATCTTTTCACTATAACTTACAAGTCCCTTAATCTTATTTTTATTTCGTTTTTGTTACATAGTAAATGCAACACGAAATTTTATTTTAGAAAAGCTAAATTGTTAGAATTTCACCTAAGTAGCGTGAACAGTCCGACGCAATGCTTCTAATTGTTTTCTACCAGTCAACTTACAAACAACATGTCACAACTTAGCAGAAACTGGTTTTCCCCAGCGATACAACAACAATTGCTAAACGCGTACAATTAGTCGTGTTTTTTTGCTAGTTTAACAGACGGGTCATTCGTTGCTGAATCCTAATTTTCACCGAACCGAAAACATGTACAGTCTAGGCGTGTATAGATTTGTATCTGGCGTTTTCTTTCAATGGCTCTATTAACCATGTTCCTTAATCTATATCTGTCTATAAAGCATCGAAAAATAATTGTATAATTAGATGAAATAAACTTTTGACAAAAACTTTCTACAGAAATAAAATTGTTTCTCTAGAAATAAAATGAAAAAAAATAATAAATTAGTTGACAAAATTTTCTATAGAATAAAATATTGACAAAATTTTCTTAGAAATAAAATTTTGACAAAATTTTCTATAGAAATAAAATGTTGACAAAAATTTCACTCCAATAGAAATAAAATTTTGACATAATTTTCTATAGAAATAAAATTTTGAACAAAATTTTCTATAGAAATAAAATTTTGACTAAATTTTCTATAAAAATAAAATTTTGACAAAATTTTCTATAGAAATAAAATTTTGACATAATTTTCTATAGTAATAAAATTTTGACATAATTTTCTATAGTAATAAAATTTGGCAAAATTTCTATAGAAGTAAAATTTTGAATTTTTTTATGATTATGTTAGATTTTTGGAATATATAAAAAATTAGAAATTCTCAGTTGTAACGCTGCAAATGAATACTTGTACAGCCTTAAAATATGAAAATATCCTACCTGGAAATATTTGTGAAGCAGAGTTTCTTCTTCAACTGTCACTTTCCAACAATATCATTGTGGATTTAATGGAAAATTGTTGGGATTATTATAGATATCATTAAAAAAATAATTGACAATTCTGGATAAACCTGATATAAAAATATTTAAATTCGCTTTTTTGCGAAATTAGACTTTTGGACACTATTTTGAATCCGATTATGGGCGTATTTAATTTATATAATCTTTTTTTATGCAAAAATCGGAGTTTTGGTTGTATTTTTAAATACAATGTGCACTTTCTAAATTCCTCTTTTATTTGATACTTGTTTATCGACCTTCTGCGCAGTAACACTGCTTGCATTCATGTTAAAATATTTTTGGGTTTAAACTTAAAATTTATCTACCAGAAACTGTTAATCTTAGATCGCCGTTTGATAACATGCTGATCGAATGAGAATTACCTAATAGGTTCATCTGCCTCAAGTGTCCGTTTGTTTCTCCATATATTTGATGTTTTGGGAATTTTTCTCGCCATATGCAATTATGGTTTATACGCGCTCAGAAAATCGTGGATTTTAATTCAAAATTATCGGTTCAAATTGAGATAAGATATCGCCCCGATATTTTACGGATAATATTTATGGATAATATTTTGTATAGTACAAAGAGAAAGCTCAAATAATTTTAATAATTTTGTAATTGAATTTGTTGATATGAAATATTACGGTAATAGTGTCAACAGTCCTCATCTAGACAGCTCTAATTACAAGTTTGCTTATGCCTAAGTCCTTATATGTTAATTTAAAAAATATATATTTTTATATAATGGTGGATATGGCTTGTTCTCAAGCTGTTGATTCATTTTATTTCTTTGCCTGGCTTTACTGTTCATGTCTCAAGAAGAAGAGAACATTTAGAGCATGTCGAAAAATTATTTCAAGTATAGAAAAACTTGCATTTTTTTGTGTGTGAACAAAACTAAACATTAACCACAGGATTATTTACTCAATATCCCTGTCCGGTGGCGTTAATCTATTCCATCATATCACTCCATATACTTCTTTTTAATAATTGCGTTTCTTTAAATTCTGCTTTTCTTTTTCCCACGAACGATGTATGACGATTGTTGGCTTCATTAACCGCATCGAACTTCAAGATTCCGATTTTGGATTTAATGATAGCGCACCTGGTAAGTCGTGGCAATGGTAACTGCCCGCAACTGCTCACCAATCGTCTCGTACAGGCCCCATGTTACTGCCAGCGCCACGCCTGTCTCTCACAAGCACAATTAAAACAGCGACAACATTTGTTTCGGCAGCTTACTTGTCACAGTGAAAATTTCATCATGTGGGCAACACTGCAACGTCTAGTCAATTGTAAGTTTATTCTAGTGCCAAATATTAAAAGCAAATTAATATGAAAATAAAGAAAACTTTATTCTAGACTTACTATAGACGTTGTATTTTGCTTAAATTCCATTCATCTCCTATTTTTACCTAACCATCTCCTTTTAATTAAGAAAGCTATTATATTTATGCAAAAGCTAGTTATATTTTTTTAATTTTAAAATCATAGTTTTGGCGTATCACCTGGTTTGCATGTTAAGTTCCAATAGTTTTTTTTTTGGCAAATTATTTCAATGACTACTTGTTTTATTTCAGTAGCACATGCAAGCATTTGCCTAGCTTCCTCTATGTTTATTTTTAATAAGAATGTATTTTTTTTTATTTTACATAAACGAATGAATTGTTTACCAGCTATTCTGCTATTGATTAATGGGAATTGAATTCACCTGTTGGAAGCATATTTGTTTTGATTTTCTTGCTACGACTCTACTTTGCTTTCCTCTGAAATGATCTATTCAATTTTAGTTTTATACTCTCTATACGTTCATATAAAATTTCACACCATCATAAATATTTGCATTATTTTACATTTTATCAAAGATTTTCCACAAAGTCATTGCTTTGTTATTGGGCAAAACGGATACTCTTCGAAATGTCTTTGTTCAAGTAACTTTCCATTTCTTTGCCATGGAGATGAAGTCATTAAAAGTGACAGTTCCCACAGTAAAAAAACTACATATTTTAAATGTGTAGGCTTAAATTTTTTTGACAATAATAGTATGTTGTTTTTGTTAACTTCTCAAATTTAAAAAAACTGCCATAAGATCAAGAATCTTAAAAAATTTGTATAGGGCCAAAAATTCGACTGAACGGCATTATTAAGTACCCAAGTAAATTCGCTAATGTTTGTTATTGTTTGGTTTATTTCTTCGATCATTATTGTTGTTTTTGGATTTCCTGCTTAAAACCATGCTTGACTAAACTCAAGTGTAGTTTAACCAACAGAGGAAAAGTATGTTCTGTCCAAATTTATTTGGGCAAATAGTCCTATAGACCTGGCAAGATGGTATGGATGTACAGCTGTTTGTCGGAATTACCACATTCTCATCAGCATGCTTTTCTACTTGCAGCAAAACATATCAACCAATTATCAGAATAAATTCGGGTAATTCACTCAACCCAAAGTGAACTACACTTGAACCTTCCGTCAAATAAATTTGACAAGCATACTTTTCCTCTGTTGGTTAAGCTACTTGTAGTTTAGTCAATGCATGGCTTTAAGCTCACGCAAAAAAATAATTCCTTTCGCTCCCAAACGAAATTTTAGATAGACAACAAACAAAGTCTCGTTTCTCATTTTTGCTTTTCGCTGTAAGGAAGTGGTATTTGCAAGAAAAAAGTATATACTTTTTGTGATAAACGCTTTATTATTTTCCAGGATGTAGAAAACAATTTCCAATAAAGACAAAACTATAAAAAAACAATTGTTTTCTTGCTAATCTGGTCATTTTCCCGTCAATCTTTCTCCCATCCACGAGGTTTTTTAGTTCTTAACACCTTTTCCTGTAATACCAACAATGTAGAAAGAAATTATACCAATTTTAATAAGATTTTTAAATTTTTTTTACCTTTCGCGCTGCGACGGAGATTCGACCGCGGACACATTTACTTGTGTAAGCCAACACACTAAGCACTGAGCTATGTAGCCTGTTATGGTCGATCATAGATGATAAATATCCATACAGTTAATATTTATTATAGCCATAGCTTTGCGGTGCCACGAACCGAATAAACAAAGTTTATTTAACAGAAACAGAACATTTAGTTTTGGCACCGGTGGCGGCAGTGGTTGCTACGTCCGACTTGCATGGCCAAGGGTCGTGGGTGTCGATCCCTGCTTCGACCAAAGTTTTTTTTTATAATTCCAGATGATGTTCGGAAGATTCTCGAAAAATGTTCAACATTACATTGTAGTCAATAGTTAAATTTTGAACTGTAAATATGTCTTATAAAAGGCATAAAGTCAGAAAAGAACAGTGTTGTTGATATAAACGAAATGTACTGTGTTGTTGTTTTCAAAAATAACTTTTTTAATTGTAAAAATAAAAATTTTGTAACAAACGCATTTTTTTTTTGGTGTAAAATTGAAAATTTTCGAGCAAATTCAAAGAAACTCTTAACAAAATACACACGTTTTCGGGTACACGTTTCCAAACGTTTTTTTTTCTTTGCGTGCTAAATCAAAAAACAACAATAGGGCCTGTTTTTCTTTTTGGCACTGGATACAACATTTGTATGGGCGTATCCAGAACATCGTTGCAACTGGTGTTCTAGTCCAGAACATCTCACCCGTGCAAGTCCGCGCCGATCTTTGCCAGATTGTGTTTTTGATAAAGTGAACAGCTTCATGCGATTCACAAGTAGCAGCTTATTGTGACTAATTTATCGAAAAACATGTAATTCAACGTGGTAATAGTGTCATAAATAATCGCAGCAGTAAATATTTTACTTACTAATTGGAGCATTTCATAACATTAAAATGCAAGATTCACGTTCTTTTCTGTGATTGTATTTTAAAACAGCTGATGACAGTGTTGCAGTAATTTTTGTAAGATGTCCTGGATAAACGAGTTTCTCTGTTTTTCTTTTAGTCCTTCACGGCTTAGGGTATCCAGTGCTAAAAGAAAACAGCGCTAATAATGATTGAAGAATAAACCAACAATAACAAACAAAACGAATGAAGATAGAAGAAGCACGCTCAAAAACAATCCCAACCAACTACATTCAAATCGATGATTTGAGTTTGGCAAAGGAAAAGGGATATGCTTTCAAATTTGTTTAGGCAGTAGCCGACCTATCAAAGCATTTTTCGGAAGGTTCAAGTGTAGATTCACATCTGGGTTTGAGTGAATTTACCACGAATTTATTCTGATAATTGTTGAGAGTTTTTGCTGCAAGTAGAGGGATGCTGATGAGAATGTGGTATTCCGAAATGCAGCTTTGTACATCCAAGCATCTTGCAGTTCTATAGGGCTTAGCCCAAATTAAATTTGACGAATGCATACCTTTTCTCTGTTCGGTTAAGGTGAAATCAAAAACCAACAAGTTTGATTATTAATAAAAAGGGGCTATATGTACGATACAAGATCACTGATAATGATTTTTTTTAACAAATTAGAAAAGCATTTTATAACCAAAGACAAAAATCATACATACAGCAAAAAATAAATTCTTTTCCTCCCAACGAAATTTTAGAGCAAACACAAAGTTTCGCTGTAAGGAAGGTATTTGGAAGAAAAGTATATATTTTTGTGATAAACGTTTTTAATTCTTTTTCCAGGATGTCAAAACAATTTCATAAAGTCAAACTCAAAAAAAGAAAACATTGTTTTTTCTTGCCTAATTGCATTTTCCCATCACATCTTTCTCACATCCAGCGAAAGTTTTTTAGTTCTTAACAGATTTTCCTGTAATAACCAACAATGTAGAAGAAATTAAGACGATTTTTATAAATTTTGAAAATTTGTTTACCTTTCGGCACTGGACGGAGAATCGAACGCGCGGACCTATTTACTTGTAAAGCCAACACACTAAGCACTGAGCTATGTACTGTTATGGTCATCAATAGATAATATCGGATATACAGTTATATTTTATAGCATAGCTTTTTGCGGCGCCCCGAACCAATACACAAAAGTTTAATTTAACAGAAACCAAACCATTTAGTTTGGCAAACCGTGAGCAGTGGTTGCTTACGTCCGGTACTTGGCATGCCACGGGTCGTGGGTTCGGATCCCTGCTTCGACCAAAAGTTTTTTTTTAATATTCCAGATGTTTCGGAAGATTTCCGAAATGTTCAAGCATTACATTGTAGTATATTAAAATTTTTGAACCGTAAAATATGTTGCCTTATAAAAGGCATATAAGTCAGAAAGAACAGTGTTTGATAATTAAACGAATGTACTGTGTTATTGTTTCAATAAAATAACTTTTTTATTGTTAAAAAATAAAAATTTTGTAAAAAAACGATTTTTTTTGGTGATAAAGTGTTAAAATTTTCGGAAGCAATTCAAAAACTCTTAACAAAAGAAAAACTTTTTCGGTACAAGTAGGTTCCAAACGTTTTTTTTTTTCTTTGCGTGTATGTAGAAGGATAATAATCAAGGATAAGTTTTTATATATAAAATACTCCCTCAATTACATACACAAAACAAAAATGATTTTTAAAACATTAGCAAATTGATATTTAAACAACCTAAAGTACTCTTTTAAATTGTGTCGATATTTTTTCCTTTAGAAATCTATTAAATATAAGATTTCTTTTATTATAAGGGCAAATCATTTTTCTAAAAATTTATTATTCATATCCGCAAATTAATATGCCTTCCCCACATATATTATCATTGAGATTTTTATAACTATAGCAACGAATTTCTATGGAAAAAATGGAATTTACATAATTTACCTTTATAATTCATTTTGGCTTCAATATTAAACCTCTTCAAAGTGTGGTTGTATGAACTTGTTTCATTCAATAAGCTAAATTAAATCCTTGAAGCACGTATTGAAACCATAAAATGAAAACAAATTAACCTTATATAAAAGTTTTACCGCAAACAAATATCCATCCATGGCTATATTTTCATATTATTTCTAGCCTCGTGGGGTTTAGGCAGAGATGGAGAGGCTAGTAAAAGCATTTCAATTGTAAGCAATTGTCCTGACGGTAGTTACCTTCATACCATACAATTATCTTGAAAATTGGTAGTATTTCAGTGTAGTGTCATATAAACTCATATCTTTGGTTGCTGGTCTAAATTCAAACACTTAGTGATCATTTTTCTTTGGCCCTCTCACCAACAGCAAAATCTCTAAAGTTAAATCTCACAAATGACACTAAAAGCAACTCACCTTTTTAATTAGATACGTGTGGTGTGTGTGGGGAAAAAGGGCAAGCAATAAAATAATTGCCTTTAAGTAATATATAGGAGAGTTGAAACAATCAAAATTCTATTCCTAACAATAGCTCTCATCATCATCAAATCATGCAGCCACCATCATTATTATCATCGTCATCGTTCCTAAGGCACCCATCAATTCAATTTGTTCAATTTTGAACTGGAAAAAAAGGCAATGTTTTTTAAGATGATTTGCAAATGTAATTCGGGATAAAGTAAAGGGATTTAATGTACTCACCTATACACACACCAAGGGAAACAACACAATATGAAAATATGAATGCTTTATTTCATCTTCCATTTGCATGAATTTCATTGTAAATTACATTCACATTTCATTTACGGATTTATTTTTAAATACCCTGTTGAATCTACATTTTCTGGCAATTTGAAATGTTCATGCTACTGTCATTATTATTTTCCCAATTAATTTTCTGTTACTCATAAATCATATATTTGTATTAATACATAAAACTTTTTTTGTAATTTATTTCTTACATGCCATCCCAATAATAAAAAAAAAAAATACAATACAATAATAACTTCTCCCCCTTCTAATTCTACTACGTCACGCTAAAAATCGAAAATGATCCAAAATATTAAAAAAAAAATTAATATGTATATCGAAATTTCTTTTTTTGTAATATTTTTTTCTCTCATCATTTACTAACGCAACCAAACCATTCATATCATCATCCTCATAGTTTGGCAAAATTAAAGTTAAATATATATGTACAGTAGTTTATTTATTATATATATGAATTAAAAGCTACTAAACAAAGTATACGACAGCACATCTATGGGAAAAGAAAAAACACCAAAAAAAGTTAAAATACAGAAAAAAATCCCATCATTGTAATCATGCCAAAGAAATTTAATTTTATTAAAGAAAAATGTTTTAAAATTTAAGTTTAGTTTTATATGAAACAATTTTTCCCGCAAACAAATTTAAAACATGTAGAATATAAGGTTTGACATCGGTAAATTTCTATGTATGAACTTTACGTATCCGTTTCTTTTGAAATTAATAGGATACTTCAAGTTTCCTTTCATTGTTTTTAGTTCATTTTTTTCTCTCTAAG
>PGFW01000817.1:30289-45193 GCA_003123925.1 Haematobia irritans
CCCAAGAGGAGAAATATCAATCTTTTCATATAACTTACAAGTCCCTTAATCTTATTTTTATTTCGTTTTGTTACATAGTAATGCAACACGAAATTTATTTTTAGAAAGCTAATTTGTTAGAATTCACCTAAGTGGTGAACAGTCGACCAATGCTTATTGTTTCTACAGTCAACTACAACAACATGTCACAACTTACAGAAACTGGTTTCCCCAGGATACAAAACAATTCTAAACGCGTACATTAGTCGTGTTTTTTGCCTAGTTTTACGACGGGCTCAATCGTTGGCTGATTAATTTCACCGAACCGAAACATGTACAGTCTAGGCGTGTATAGATTTGTATCTGGCGTTTTCTTTTCAATGGCTCTATTAACCATGTTCCTTAATCTATATCTGTCCATAAAGCTCGAAAAATAATTGTATAATTAGATGAAATAAACTTTTGACAAAATTTTCTATAGAAATAAAATTGTTTCTCTAGAAATAAAATGAAAAAAAAAATAAAATATTGACAAAATTTTCTATAGAAATAAAATATTGACAAAATTTTCTTTAGAAATAAAATTTTGACAAAATTTTCTATAGAAATAAAATTTGACAAAAATTTCTCTATAGAAATAAAATTTTGACAAAATTTTCTATAGAAATAAAATTTTGACAAGATTTTCTATAGAAATAAAATTTTGACAAAATTTTCTATAGAAATAAATTTTGACAAAATTTTCTAAGAAAATAAAATTTTGACATAATTTTCTATAGTAATAAAATTTTGACATAATTTTCTATAGTAATAAAATTTTGGCAAAATTTTCTATAGAAGTAAAATTTTGAATTTTTTATGATTGTTAGATTTTTGGAATATATAAAAAAATTAGAAATTCTCAGTTGTAACGCTGCAAATGAATACTTGTACAGCCTTAAAATATGAAAATATCCTACCGGAAATATTGTGAAGCAGAGTTTCTTCTTCAACTGTCACTTCCAACAATTCATTGTGGATTAAATGGAAATTGTTGGGATTATTATAGATATCATTAAAAAATAATTGTACAATTCTGATAAACCTGATATAAAAATATTTAAATCGCTTTTTTGCGAAATTAGACTTTTTGGGACACATTTTGGAAATTCGCAATGGGCGTATTTAATTTAATAAATCTTTTTTATGAAAAATCGGAGTTTTGTTATATTTTTTAAATAAATGTGCCACTTTCTAAATTCCTTTTTATTTGATACTGTTTTCGACCTTCTCGGCAGTAACACTGCTTGCATCATGTTAAATATTTTGGGTATTAAGTTAACAATTTATCTACCAGAACTGTTAATCTTAGATCCCGTTTGATAAATGCTGATCGAATGAGAATTACCTAATAGGTTCATCTGCCTCAAGTGTCCGTTTGTTTCTCCATATATTTGATGTTTGGAATTTTTTCTCCCATATGCAATTTTGGTATAGCGCTCAGAATCGTGGTATTTATCCAAATTATCGGTTCAAATTGAGATACAGATATCGCCCGATATTTACGGATAATATTTATGGATAATATTTTGTATAGTACAAAAGAGAAAGCTCAAATAATTTTAATAATTTTGTAATTGAATTTTGTTGATATGAAATATTACAGGTATATGTCCAAAGTCCCTCATCTAGACAGCTCCTAATTCAGTTGCTTATGCTAAGTCCTTATATGTTAATTTAAAAAATATATATTTTTATATAATGGTGGGATATGGCTTGTTCTCACAGCTGTTGATTCATTTTATTTCCTTTGGCCTGGCTTTACTGTTCATGTTCTCAAGAAAGAAGAGGAACATTTAGAGCATGTCGAAAAATATTTCAAGTATAGAAAAACTTGCATTTTTTGTGTGTGAAACAAAACTAAACATTAACCACAGGATATTTACTCATATCCTGTCCGGTGCTTAATCTATTCATCATATCACTCCATACTACTTCCTTTTTAATAATTGCGTTTCTTTAAATTCTCTTTCTTTTTCCAGAACGATGATGACGATTTGGCTTCATTAACCGCATCGACTTCAAGATTCGATTTGGATTTTATGATACCACCTGGTAGTCGTGCAAATGGTACTGCCCGCACTGCTCACAATCGTCTCGTACAGCCCATGTTACCACCAGCGCCACCTGGTCTCTCACAGCAGCAATTAAAACGCCGACACATTGTATCGGCTATTGTGCACAGTGAAAATTCATATGTGGCAACACTGCAACGTCTAGTCAATGTAAGTTTATTCTTAGTGCCAAATATTAAAAGCAAATTATATGAAAATAAAGAAAACTTTATTCTAATTACTATATACAGTTGTATTTTGCTTAAATTCCATTCATCTCCTATTTTTTTTACTAACATCTCTTTTAATTAAGAAACTATTAATATTTTATGCAAAAGCTAGTTATATTTTTTAATTTAAAATCATAGTTTGCGTATCACATGGGTTTGCATGTTCAAGTTCCATAGTTTTTTTGCAAATAATTTCATGACTAACTTGTTTTTCAGTAGCACATGCAGCATTTGCCATAGCTTCTCTATTTTATTTTTAATAGATATTTTTTGTTATATTTTACTATAACAATGAATTGTTTACCAGCTAATTCTTCTATTTGATTAAATGGGGAATTGAATTCGATGTTGGAAGCTATTTTGTTGGATTTTCTTGCTACTTACTATACTTTGCTTTCCTCTGAATTGATCTATCAATTTTAGTTTTATGACTCTCATATACGTTCAATATAAAATTTCACATCATCATAAAAATTTGCATTATTTAACAATTTATCAAAAGATTTTCCGCAAAGTTCATTGCATTTTGTTTATATGCAAACGGATCTCTTTCAAAATGTCTTTTTGTTCAGTAATTCCATTTCTTTGCCATGGAGATGAAGTCATTAAAAGTGACAGTCACAAAAAAAACTCACATATTTTAAATGTGAGCTAAATTTTTTTGAAATAATAGATGTGTTTTTGTTACTCTGCAAAATTTAAAAAAACTGCCATAGAATAGAATATCTTAAAAATTTTGTGATAGCGGGGCAAAAATTCGACCTGAACGGAATTTTTAAGTACCCAAGAATTCGCTATGTTTGTTATTGTTGGTTTATTCTTCATCAATTATTGTTGTTTTTTGATTTCTGCTTAAAACCAATAGCATTGACTAAACTACAAGTGTAGTTTTCAACCGCAAACAGAGTGAAAAAGTGATGTTTTGTGCAAATTTATTTTGGGCAAAGTCCTATAGACAAGATGGTATTACAGCTGTTTCGGAATTAACCAACATTTCCTCATACAGCAATCGCTCTACTTGGCCAGCAAAAACATCACCAATTATCAAGAATAAATTCGGGGTAAATTCACTTCAACCAAAGTAACTACACTTTGACAGCCTCCGAAATAAATTTGACAGCCATAACTTTTCCTCTTTGGTTAAGCTAGACTTGTAGTTTAGTCATGCATGGCTTTAAGAACTCACGCAAAAAAATAATTCTTTCCTCCCAAACGAAATTTTAGACAAACAAAGTTCGTTTCTGCATTTGCTTTTCGCTGTAAGGAAGTGTATTTGGAAGAAAAGTATATACTTTTTGTGATAAACGTTTTTATTTTCCAGGATGTAAAAAACAAATTTCAATAAAAGACAAAACTCAAAAAAAAAAACATTGTTTTCTTGCTAATTGGCATTTTCCTCAAATCTTTCTCAACATCCACGAGGTTTTTTAGTTCTTAACACCTTTTCACTGTAATACCAAACAATGTAGAAAGAAGAATATACGATTATTAATAAATTTTGTAAAATTTTTTAGCGCTTTCGCCTGGAGCGGATGAAATCGAAGCGCGCGACATTTACTTTGTAAGCGCAACACCACTAAGCACTGAGCTAATGTCGCTGTTTATGGTGCAATCAATAGAATAAAATATCCAATATAAGTTATATTATATAGCATAAGCTTGCGGTGCCAACGAACCGAATAAACAAAGTTTTATTTAAGCAGAACAAACATATTAGTTTGGCAACCGTGGCGCAGTGGTTTGCTAGCGTCCGACTTGCATGCCAAGGGGTCGTGGGTTCGATCCCATGCTTCGACCAAAGTTTTTTTTATATTCCAGATGTGTTCGGAAGATTCCGAAAAAATGTTCAACATTACATTGTAGTATATTAAATTTTGAACTGTAAAATATGTCTTATAAAAGGCATAAAGTCAGAAAAAGGACAGTGTTTGAATATAAACGAAATGTACTGTGTGTTGTTTTCAAAAAATAACTCTTTTTATTGAAAAAAATAAAAATTTTGTAAACAAACGATTTTTTTTTTGGTGATAACAAGTTAAAATTTTCGAAGCAATATCAAAAAAACTCTTAACAAAATAAAAAACGTTTTTCGGTACACGTTTTCGCAAACGTTATTTTTTCTTTGCGTGCTAGAAATCAAAAACAACAATAGGGCTGTTTTCTTTTTGGCACTGGATACAACAATTTGTATGGGCTATACCTCGTTGCCTTAGCCAGACATCCACGGCGTCCCCGAGCTTCAGATGTGTTAAAGAACCTTCAATCGTCATGCATTTAGGACTATCGAAAAACTGTACTGGTTACAAACAAGAGTAATATAAAATGGTTTAACTTAAAAATGCAGTTTTCTTGTTGATTGTTAAAGCTGATACAGGTTCTTTGTAATCCAAAGTGTTCTTTAGCCTAGGCTTGGTATCAGTGCTAAATAAAAGTAAATTAAGAAAAACCACTAACAAGTGAGAGAGGAGTTAAAACTACCAAGCTATTAAATGATGATTTGGTTGCAGGAAGATATCGTTCAATTTTTTAGGCTCGATATAAGATCAATCAATGTGTAAATCAAATGGGTTGTCCCGAATTTCGTAATGGTTGAGGTTTTGCAAGTAGGTCTGGATAATGTGTAATCCGACAGCTGTAATAAAGTTGCAGTTAAAGCTAGAAATTTTGACGAGATATACTCTGGACTGTCAAAAAAAGTGAAAAAGGGCATTTCATAAGTATACATGGCACAAGATTCACTTCTTTTGAGATTGTTCTTATTAATCAAAGTAAGCATATGTTGATATTTGTAAGCCTAGGATAAAAATTTCATCTTTTATCTTTATCCAAAATATTCACGGTTGTATCCAAGCAAATTAGAAAACAAGCGCTGTAAGATGTATTGCAAGATAACCAACATAAATATACAAAATTTGATGAACGATTATTCTTCGAAGAAGCAGTCAAAAAAAATCCAAAAGTTACATCAAACCTCAATAGTAAAAGAAAAGGCATTGTTTCAATTTGTTCTAAGCAGTTCCGACTAATCAACCATTTCGGGTTCTACAGTCACGGTAGATCATTGTTTTAGTTCGTTAACCCAATTTTATCTTAATGAGAGCTTTAATGCTGCAAGTAGAAAGTCTGATAGCGAATTGTATATTGAAATGGCTGAATCAAACTCTATGCAAATCTTAGCTTTCGCCGACGAGAATGAATCCTGACGCATAGCTTATTTACTTTTGTTAGCGAAATCAATCAACTAACATAGGTTGATGATTATAACGGGTAATAGTACGATTAAAGTATCATATAAGTTTTTTAAAATAGCATAGCTCTTTAACCAAAGCAGAAACCATAAAAAAGATACATAACAAGATAAGTTTTTTATATATAGAAAAACATTTAGTCTGTGCACTGGGAGAGTTTACTCATAAAAGCCACGGTCGTATCCTCCACAAAGTTTTATCAATTCGAAATTCGCAAAAATTTAATTAATTAGTAAATAATGCTTATATAGCTTAAAAGCTATAGAAAGCGTTGATATAACGAATCTGTATTCAATAACTTTAAAAATAAAGTGAAAAACGTTTTGTGCATAAGTAAAATTTGGAAGCTTAAACTTTAAAGACTTTTCGTACGTTTCAAATTTTTTTTTTCTTTGCGTTATGTAAGAAATAATAGCAAATATTTTTAAATATAAAAATGCTCAATTTATAACAAATTTAACATTAGCAATTGATTAACACCAGCCAATGTCGTATTCCTAAAACATAAAAAGATTTCTATATTAGTAATCATTTTTCAAAATTAAATTATATTCATCATCCCAAATTATATGCTTCCCCCCATATATATAATATTTGAATTTTTTATAACATAGCAACGAAATTTATATGGAAAAAATGGAAATTTACATAATTTACCTTTATAATCCATTTTGGGCTTCATATTAAACCTCTTCAAGTGTGTGTATAACTTGTTTCATCAAATAAAGCTAATAAATCCTTGGAAGGCAACGTATTGAAAACTCATAAACTGAAAACAATTACCTTTATTATAACAAAGTTTTACCAAAACAAATATCCATCCATGGCTATATTTTCAATATTATTTCTGCCTCGTGGGGTTTAGTCAGAGATGAGAGTGCTAGTAAAGCATTTCATTGTAAGCAATGTCCTTGACGGTTAGAGTTACCTCATACCATACAATTATCTTGATTGGTAGTATTCTCAAGTGTAGTGTCAAATATAAAATCATATCTTGTGCTGGTCTAAATTCAATTAGTGATCATTTTGCCTTTGCCTCTCACCAACAGCAAATCTCTAAAGTTAAATCTCAACAAATGACCACTAAAAGCACTCACCTTTTATTAGAATACGTGTGGTGTGTGTGGGACAAAAAGGGCAAGCAATAAAATAATTGCCTTTAGTACTATATAGGAGAGTGAAACATCAAATTCTATTCCCCTCAACAATAGCTCTCATCATCATCATCATCACCACCATCATTATTATCATCGTCATCTCCTAAGGCACCATCAATTCAATTTGTTATTTTGAACTGGAAAAAAGGCAATGGTTTTTAGGATGATTTGCAAATGTAATTGGGTAAAGTAAAGGGATTTAATGTACTCACCTATACACACCCAAGGGAAACAACACAATATGTTGAAAAATATGAATGCTTTATTTCATCTTCCATTTGCATGAATTTCATTGTAAATTACATTCAATTTCATTTACGGATTTATTTTAATACCTGTTGCTCTAATTTTCTGCAATTTGAATGTTCATGCTACTTCATTATTATCTTCCCAATTAAATTTTCTGTTACTCATAATATCATATATTTGTATTAATACATAAACTTTTTTGTAATTTATTTCTTTACATGCCATCCATAATAACAAAAAAAAAAATACAACCAATAATAACTTCTCCCCCCTTCTATTCTACTACGTCACGCTAAAATCGAAATGATCCAAAATATTAAAAAAAAATTATATGTATATCGAAAATTTCTTTTTTGTATATTTTTTTCTCTCATCATTTACTAACCAACCAACCATTCATTCATCATCCTCAATAGTTGCAAAATTAAAGTAAATAATATGTACAGTATTTATTTATTTATATATAAATTAAAAGCACTAACAAAGTATACGACCAGCACATCTATGGGAAAAGAAAAAACAACAAAAAAACTTAAAATACAGAAAAAAATCCATCATTGTAATCATGCCAAAAAAATTTAATTTTATTAAAAAAAATGTTTTAAATTTAAGTTTAGTTATATTAAACAATTTTCCCGCAAACCAAATTTAAAACCATGTAGAAATATAAGGTTTGACATCGTAATTTCTTGTATGAACTTTAGTATCCGTTTTTGAAATTATAGGATACTTCAAGTTCCTTTCATTGTTTTTAGTTCATTTTTCTCTCAAGACATAAAACAGATTGCAGAACTCAATAAAAAATTAATTGCAATAAACACAAATTAATAGCTTCACTTTTTCATTTTGAGAAAATTTTCTATAGAAAAAAAAATTTTAGAAAAATTTTCTGTAGAAAAAGATTTGAGAAAATGTTCTATAGAAAAAAATTTGCGAAAGTTTCTATAGAATAAAAATTTTGACCAACCTTACTATAGCAAAAAACGAGAAAATTTTCTATAGAAAATAAATTTTGAGAAAATTTTCTATAGAAATAAAATTACGACAAAATTTTCTACAGAATTAAAATATTGACAAAATTATCTATAAAATTAAAATTTTTCAACATTTGCTATAGAGTTAAAATTTTGACGAAAACTTCTATAGAAATAAAATTAGGACAAAAACTTCTATAGAAATAAAATTACGACAAAATTTTCTACAGAATTAAAATGTTGACAAAATTATCTATAAAATTAAAATTTTTCAACATTTTCTATAGAGTTAAAATTTTGACAAAAACTTCTATAGAAAAAAAATTAGGACAAAAAACTTTATAAAAAAAAATTACGACAAAATTTTCTATAGAAATAAAATTACGACAAAGTTTTCTATAGAAATAAAATTACGACAAAATATTCTATAGAAATAAAATTTTGACAAAATTTTCTATAGAAATAAACTTTTGATAGAATTTTATATAGAAATAAAAATTTGACAAACATTTTTTATAGAATTAAAATTTTGACAAAATTTTCTATAGTAATAACATTTTCACAACATTTTCCATAAAAATAAAATATTTACAAAATTTTTCATAGAAATAAAATTTTGGCAAAATCTTCTATAGAAATAAAATTTTGACAAAATTTTCTATAGAAATAAAATTTTGACAAAATTTTTTATAGAAATAAAATTTTGACAAAATTTTCTATAGAAATAAAATTTTGACAAAATTTTGTATAGAACTAAAATTTTTCATAGAAAAATTGAAAAATTTTCTATGACAATAATTTTGACAAATTTTCTATAGAAATAAAATTTTGACAAATTTTTTTATAGAATTTAAATTTTTTAGCAAAAATTTTTCATAGAAATAAAATTTTTGAATAAAATTTTCCATAGAAATACAATATTTAACGAAAATTTTCTATAGAAAATAAAATTTTTTTTGAACAATTTAATATTTTAGAAAATAAAAATTTTGAACGCACATTTTCAATAGAAATAAAATTTTTTAACAAAATTTTTCATAGAATAAAAATTTTGGCAAAACTTTTCATGGAAATAACAATTTTGACAAAATTTTTCTATAGAATAGAATTTTGAAAAAATTTTTCTATAGTAAATAAAATTTTGATAGAATTTTATATAAAATAAAAATTTACAACATTTTTTATAAATTAAAATTTTGACAAAATTTTCCATAGAATAAATTTTCACAAAAATTTTGCCATAAAATAAAATATTTAAAAATTTTTCATAGATAAATTTTGCCAAAAATCTTCTATAGAAATAAATTTGACAAAAATTTTCTATAATAAAATTTTGCAAAATTTTTTATAGAAATAAAATTTTGACAAAATTTCTATAGAAATAAAATTTTGACAAAAATTTTGTATAGAACTAAAATTTTCATAGAAATAAATTTGACAAAATTTTCTATAGAAATAAAATTTTGACAAAATTTTCTAAGAAATAAAATTACAAATTTTTATAATTAAATTACAAAATTTTCAAATAAAATAAAATTGAAAATTTCATAGAAATAAATTTAAAAAATTTTCTGAATAATGCAATTAATTTTAGAAAAAAAATTTTGACGAATTCAATAGATAATTTTACATTTAGAAATAAAATTTTGGCAAAATTTTCATGGAAATACAATTTTGACAAAATTTTCTATAGAAATAACAATTTGAAAAAATTTTCTATAGAAATAAAATTTTGAAAAAATTTTCTATAGAAATAAAATTTTGACAAAATTTTCTATAGAAAGAAAATTTTGACAAAATTTTCTATAGAAATAAAATTTTGACAAAATTTTCTATAGAAATAAAATTTTGACAAAATTTTCTATAGAAATAAAATGTTAACAAAATTTTCTATAGAAATAAAATTTTGACAAAATTTTCTATAGAAATAAAATTTTGACAAAATTTTCTATAGAAATAAATTGTTGACAAAATTTTTCCATAGAAATAAAATTTAGACAAAATTTTTTATAGAATTAAAATTTTGACAAAATTTCCTATATAAATAACATTTTGACAACATTTTCCATAAAAATAAAATATTACAAAATTTTTCATAGAAATAAAATTTTGGCAAAATTTTCCATAGAAATAAAATTTTGACAAAATTTTCTATAGAAATAAAATTTTGACAAAATTTTCTATAGAAATAAAATTTTGACAAAAATTTCTATAGAAATAAAATTTTGACAAAATTTTCTATAGAAATAAAATTTTGATAAAATTTTCCATAGAAATAAAATTTTGACAAAATTTTCTATAGAAATAAAATTTTGACAAAATTTTCTATAGAAATAAAATTTCGGCAAAATTTTCTATAGAAATACAATTTTGACAATTTAATTTTAGAAATAAAATTTTGACGAAATTTTCAATAGAAATAAAATTTTGATAAAATTTTCCATAGAAATACAATTTTGACAAAATTTTTTATAGAATTAAAATTTTTACAAAATTTTTAATAGAAATAAAATTTTGATAAAATTTTCCATAGAAATAAAATATTGACAAAATTTTCTATAGAAATAAAATTTTGACATAATTTTCTACAGAAATAAAATTTTGACGACATTTTCAATAGAAATAAAATTTTAGCCAAATTTTCCATAGAAATAAAATTTTGACAAAATTTTCTATAGAAATAAAATTTTGACAAAATTTTCTATAGAAATAAAATTGTGACAAAATTTTCTAAAGAAATAAAATTTTGACAAAATGTTGTATACATATAAAATTTTGACAAAATTTTCTATAGAATTAAAATGTTGACAAAATTTTCTATAAAATAAAATATATAATTTATATGGAAAAAAATATTGATGATACTTCTTTTGTGTATCTCATTTGTCCGAAGATATATTTATTTAATTATTTCTATGAATTGGATAGAGCAATACTTCAATAGAATTATTTTAAGGTAACCTATAATACTATGGCGTAGTCAACAGTTGATTTTACCCGAGACGAGGTGTTTATATGTTCTTAGTAACAATATCCGTTTCACAAACTATCATAACGGGAAATTTGCCGCAGTTTTATTCAAGTATTTTATCAAGGTTTCCTTACAAACTTTATATTCAAATTGGGAGCATTTCCCATTTATATATAAATAAAAATGCATTTGTTATTGATTATCTATCTGACAGAAAATATTGTCATTTCATTTTTTAAATATTTTATTATTATAGTTGATACGATGGTTGGTTCTTCTTTTCCTTGAATAAATAATCACACAAGCATTACACAAAAATAAAAGCAAAAAAATTTCGATAAACTCTATTAATTTGTATTTTTTTTGCAATTTTTCTTTTTTGTTTTCTTCTCTATAAAATCACATCACATTTAGGATTACAAAAAACCTCTGGAAGATAGTAGTCCACCCGTTTTGAGTGCTACCAAAATCAATACACTCTTCCATCGCCTGCCTGACATACTGCAATCGCATCAACTCTTTCGCATTGCCCTGGCCGAATGTGTACGCAATTGGGATCGTGATGAGAAATTGGGTGATTGCTTTGTTAGCGCCTTCAGTAAGCCACGTATCTTGGAAATCTATTCGGGTTTCATTAATAATTTCTCAGCTGCCATGGAATTAGCCAAAATGGAAGAGAAACGTAAATCGGCCCTGGCGGATTTCTTCAAAGTTAAACAAATTAGTGCTCACGATCGTTTAAGTTTCTTCGGTTTGATGGTTAAGCCGGTGCAACGTTTCCCCCAATTCATACTCTTCTTGCAGGATCTACTCAAATATACACCCCAGGGTCATCATGATCGTATGTCGCTACAATTGGCCTTAACCCAGCTGGAGCTATTGGCCGAAATGTTGAATGAGCGTAAACGTGAGGCCGAACAGTATCAGGGTTTCAAAGAGATGTTGGGCCACATAAGTGGCACATTCAATACACGTTCTCTAACCACCACCGAAGGCAATCGGCCACGTTATTTACTTAGAGAGGATAATGTAACACATATGGAATTTAATCAGGCCGGTTTCATAGTCAAATCGAAGCAACGACGTCTCTTGTTGCTCAACGATAAAGTGATTTGTGTTTCGGTGGCACCGAAACAATCACATGATTTTGGTGCTACAGAAAAATTGACATTCAAATGGATGTATCCCGTACAGGATGTGGAAATAGTCGACAATAGTACTTCTGCTACACTATCGAGAATATTAACTGCAGGTGAGTATTTTAAAATTATTATGTCTAATTTATATGAGGAGAGAAATTCAAAAAATTCAGCTAAAAAATAAAAAGGTGAAATTCGTTACTCTCTGGTTTTCTATAGAAAGAAGTGTGAGTTCAAGGGTTACTACTAAAGATAATCAAAAAATTATCCGCAGTATCTACTTCTGGTAGTATTTCACAAAATTTCTTAAAGGTATCTTAATATTCGGCTAAAAAAGATCAAACATTTTTTTTATTTTTTTTTTTTTGCTTTTCATCACCAAAATCAATGGAATAAAATTTAAAAAAAAATCTTAATTCTAGGATGCCTTTTCCACCAGTTTACGGAATCTTTTCTTACGAAATTATTTTCTTTGCTTTAAAGCAAATAATTTTCCCAGATTTTGCAAAATAAAAGTGAAATAATATAGACGAGAATTTCACTTTCATTTATTAGTTAATCTTCTAATTATAAGAAACGTATTAATTTTTTTAATAAAAATTTATCTTAATCATCGATCAGAATCTTGGCATATATAAACTTCTTGCAAAATAAAAACCTAAAAATTTCACTTTTTTAAATTGGCTTAAATTAAATTTGGCATTCTTTCAGTATAAAAATAAAATAACAAAAAAATTAAATTCAATTTCTAACAAATTAATAGAATTATCTATAATTGCACCTCAACCAGCATCAACATCAGTTCGCATGTTGTTTGTATTTCCAACATGTCAATGACTTGATCTTCAAATGAGAGTGAAATTTTCAAATATGTGGCAGAAAAACAGCTACACAAAATTATTTTTAATATCTCAAGCATTTTTTTCCACCTCGTTTGACTTTCTTTCTAATGAATTGCGTGATGCTAAATACCCTCCACTATTCATGGCACAAAGCTTCACAAAAACACACTGAAACTCACAATTTCAATAGAAAATAATCCTCCATAATGTTGGGAATATAAAAGAAAAATTGCAAGCTCTTTTCTTTTTAAGTCTCTGAAAGATGAGGACTAAGACATCAATATATGGTGCAGAAAGTCATGGTTAAAACAAAGAAGAAAAAAAAACAACAGCATAAACGTAATGTTAACAATTTGAAAATTTTTTTCTTCGATACTTTACTCCTACAGTCTTTTGGGGGAAAGACAGACATTTAAACAGTCATATCTTATTTTCATATTGACTATATTGTTGCGTATTGTTACGATCGATCTATGTGGTCGATCAGTGTAAAGCAAGCGCATGCGAATTGAGGTCTGTGAGGGACGAATGCCATATGGATGGTTTAACTTTTTTCTTTCCATGGCCAGTACTTACTTACCAAATAGCTTGTTATTAATGGTGGGAGCTTTTCATTATTTTCATTTTTTCATAGGACCAAAGTTGAAATACATTCGCTACGATCACCATGAAATCCTCTGTTATTGTTATCACAATGGTGAGGTCAGTATAATTTGCCTTCATTGGTTAAATTTATAGGAGGAACTTCTTAGAAGCTGAAATTGCTAATATGAACTTTAAACTTTTTAATACAATTGAATAAATAAATGTAGCAAAATTAAAGTTTAATTTTTGCTATTATCTTTAATATTTTCTAATTTCCATGCTCAATCAATCAAGTTGAATTAACAAATTTTTTTTTTAAATTAAATATTTCAATGTTATTATCAAATAAAATCGTATTTAATTTAAAATAAAATAAATTTAAATATTTGTGGAATTTTAAATTTAATTCAAACTGTTATGATGGATGTATAGATTTTTATACCCTCCACCATAGGATGGGGGTATATTAACTTTGTCATTCCGTTTGTAACACAACGAAATATTGCTCTAAGACCCCATAAAGTATATATATTCTGGGTCGTGATGAAATTCTGAGTCGATCTGAGCATGTCCGTCCGCGTCTGTTGAAATCACGCTAACTTCCGAACGAAACAAGCTATCGACTTGAAACTTGGCACAAGTAGTTGTTATTGATGTAGGTCGGATGGTATTGCAAATGGGCCATACGTAAAAGTGGGTCATACGGAAAAGTGGTATTGCAAATGGGCTATACGTAAAAGTGGACCGACCACTTTTACGTATAGCCCCCATATAAACGGACCCTCAAATTTGGCTTGCCGATCCTCTAAGAGAAGCAAATTTCATCCGATCCGGCTTGAAATTTGTACGTGGTGTTAGTATATGGTCTCTAACAACCATGCAAAAATCGGTCCACATCGGTCCATAATTATATATAGCCCCCATATAAACCGATCCCCCGATTTGGCTTGCCGAGCCTCTAAGAGAAGCAAATTTCATCCGATCCGGCTGAAATTTGGTACATGGTGTTGATATATGGTCTCTAACAACCATGCAAAAATTGGTCCACATCGGCCAATAATTATATATAGCCCCCATATAAACCGATCCCCAGATTTGGCTTGCGGAGCCTCTAAGAGAAGCAAATTTCATCCGGTCCGGTTGAAATTAGGTACTTGGTGTCAGCATATGATCTCTAACAACCATGCAAAAATTGGTCCAAATCGGTCCATAATTATATATAGCCCCCATATAAACCGATCCCCAGATTTAACCTCCGGAGCCCCTTGGAAGAGCAAAATTCATCCGATTCGGTTGAAATTTGGTACGTGATATTAGTATATGACACCATGCCAAAAGTGGTCCATATCAGTCCATAATATATTATAGCCCCCATATAAAACGATCCGAGAATTTGGCTTTGGAGCCACTTGGAGGAGCAAATTTCATACCGAGTCA
>PGFW01000817.1:87369-106312 GCA_003123925.1 Haematobia irritans
GAAATCCATAAACCAATACCGAATGGGCCATAAGATTGACTTGTTGGTTTGAGCCATGATGGACCTCAAAGCTTCTTTGGATTTCCCCATTGAGAGCGTTCAAACATAAACACGATTGGCACAGGCTGCATAGATATTCATGTTTATAGGTAAAATACTGGGCACTGGTAGGCCGGAGTCACCCGTTAGCACCACCTGAGGATCTTTGAGCATCCAAATGCCATCATAGGCCCGACGATAGATCAATACCGTGGCATTGGAGAGCCACATAAACTGTGTCGAAGTGATACAGTATTCGCATCACCACTCCGGGACATTGCAGCAATTCAATTGTTCCTCCTGTCAGGATTTTTAGCAGAATATATGAGCAATTTCTTAGTATCTGTTCCCATCCATATGAGATCTCCCAAGAGACAGTTGACATCTTCCGCGCTCTTGCAATTTTCAAGACCCTTAACAAACTCCATGGCGGTCACCTGGGTCTCGGCCAACTCGAAGGTTCCAACATCGCGTAAATTGCCAGCCTGCTGGTGATGCTGTGAGTACACAGTGATGTGTGATGTATTGGTGTTGGTGGTACAGACCCACAGATAGTTCTGTTGCTTGTTGTGACGGCGTCGAGCATTGCCACTGAGTTTGGAATCATTAGCGATGCTGTAATAACATCCACAGCGAACCTATGGAGCCAAGAGAGAATAAAAAAAGCGCGTTAGCAATTCAAGTTCTATGGAAAAAAATGGATATTGGCCTGCTTACCTCTGTTTGATGCTGTGATTTATGCACTGGCATCGCTTTGACAAACAGTGGCATCTTATTCGATTGCCTCTGTACCAATTGCAATCTGCTGCTGTTCATAGGCTGGTGTACTTGTGGCACATGGCTCTGCCGATGTTGTCTCCCAGGGCAGGTGAATTATTTATATCCAAGGCCAGTTGAGCCAAACGCAATTCGGTTATCCATTCTTTTTTCACATTGGGATTAAGGGTCTGGAATGTGAAAGTCTCCTCTTTGCCATTCTTGGAGCGCAACCAATTGTAAACAACATGAATCGACCCAGGCCATTTCTTTCGTTCTTCCTTTGTATTGAGCTCTGTATGGAATTCATCAAATTTCGTGTTTAGGATTGGTATTCATCTCTTTGTAGGTACCCTTAAGGGTGCAACCAAATCGTTGATACGCGACACCACTTCATAGTCGTACATGAGGGTAGACATCTCGTTGCATAGGTTGTCAGCCACATTGGTAAGTAAGTTGCGGGTGAATTGTCAAATGCCGGATTTTGATTAGCCCGCCATTGCGGATGATGATGATGTATTTGCGGGTAGGGTATTCGTATTGTTGCTGGAATTGTATTCGCATGCTAACTGCCTATTTCGATTTAAAGAGCTTTCGCCACGATTGAGACCTAGAATTGAAGGGAAAATGACAACATAAAATGGTTTGTTGAAAAGAAAATCTTTGGAAATAAGAAGTATCTAAGGATATTCCAAGAAAATTGTGTTTGCTTAAGTTGTCAGGAGATAGCATGGGGTGGGTATCCTCCATATTCTGGTAATTCCAATCACGATTGCCACTATTGGTTAGGTTAGGTTAGGTGGCAGCCCGATGTATCAGGCTCACTTAGACTATTCAGTCCATTGTGATACCACATTGGTGAACTTCTCTCTTATCACTGAGTTCCATGTTAAGCTCAATGACAAGGGACCTCCTTTTTATAGCCGAGTCCGAACGGCGTTCCACATTGCAGTAAAACCACTTAGGGAAGCTTTGAAACCCTCAGAAATGTCACCAGTATTACTGAGGTGGGATAATCCACCGCTGAAAAGCTTTTTTGGTGTTCGGTCGAAGCAGGAATCGAACCCACGACCTTGTGTATGTAAGGCGGACATGCTAACCATTGCACCACGGTTGCCACTATTGGTAGAATTCTACCAAAAATGGTAGAGTTTTTACTGTTTGGAATTCTTGATGTTTTGGTAGATTTTCCAAAATATTCCTCTGCAATTAAGAAGTACTTCAATTTGCTATAGAAATACAATTTTGACAAAATTTTCTATAGAAATAAAATATTTGACAAAATTTTCTATAGAAATAAAAATTATGACAAAATTTTTTATAGAAATAAAATTTTGCAAAAATTTTCTATAGAAATAAAATTTTGCAAAAAATTTCTATAGAAATAAAATTTTGAAAAAATTTCAATAGAAATAAAACTTTGCAAAAATTGTCTATAGCAATGAAATTTAAATAAAAAAAATTGTCTGTAGAAAAAAAATTGGAAAAATTTTCTATAGAAATAAAATTTTGCAAAAATTTTCTGTAGAAATAAAATTTTGCAAAAATTTTCTATATAAATAAAATTTTGCAAAAAATTTGTATAGAAATAACATTTCTACAATTTTATTTCTATAGAAATTTTATTTCTATAGAAAATAGAAATAAATTTTTGCCAAATTTTTGTATAGCAATAAAATTTTGCAAAAATTTTCTATAGAAATACAATTTTGCTAAAATTTTTTATAGAAATAAATTTTTAACAAAATTTCTTATAATTTCAAATCGCAAAATTCAATAGAAAAAAAAAACTTTGCAAAAAAACTCTATAGAAATAAAATTTTGCAAAAATGTTCTATAGAAAAAAAATTCAAAAATTTTCTATAAAAATAAAATTTGCAAAAATGTTCTATAGAAAATAAATTTTCCAAAATTTTTGTATAGAAATAAATTTTTGACAAAATTTGCTGTGGAAATAAAATTTTAAAAAAATTTTCTATAGAAATAAAATTTTGCAAAAATTGTCTATAAAAAAAGTTTGCAAAAAAATTCTATAGAAATAAAAATTTTCTATAGAAATACAATTTTGTTAAATTTTTTTTAGACATTTGTATAGAAATACATTTTTAACCAAATTTTCTATAATTTCAAATCGCAAAATTTTGATTTCGCACAGCAAAAAAAACCTTTTAATTTCTTGTCTTTTTAGAGATTCATTTCATAACAAGTCTCCTTGAGGTGATATATTACAAATCCTGTGTTTTATCAGTTATGGCCATAAATTTAAAATTTTTTTAATTCCACCGGATATGAAACACAGTAAGGACCAATAAATTTATGGAAATTTCTAAAAACTATATTTGAAAATTTTACAGATTTATTTCCCGATTAACCCTTTCACTACCGATGTCCACCTAAGAGGACATTCGAAAACGACACCAAACTCTATTTCCCCATTTAGTTTCGATTTATTTATCAATGTTATTTTAAAGTAGAGGCTTTAATCTAAATAAGCTATAAATATTTTCCATATTGGTGAGCACTAAAATGCTTTTTTTAAAACTTCTTTAACAATAAACGAAAAAAAAAACGAAATTTTGAGTCCATTTTTCTACTGTGTGTCTTTAGTAAATGGACATTCGTACAAAAACTATAGCTGATACTTTTTCGGGTTTTTTTTGTATTTTTTTCCCACACTTCGATAGATATAATAGGTCAAATAGAGTTTATTTTCTTAAAATTATTTGATCACAATTCAAGAATCAAGTTTTCAGAACAAAGTCATATAGCTCTCGAAGCAATTGAGCTAGGTCCCTCTAGAACTAAAATTTTATTGTCTTACAGTTTGTAACATTAGATCTATTTCGGTAGGGAAAGGGTTAACATGAGATTTCCCATTAAATGTGGGCTAATATTATTCGAAGTCTTTACATAGTGGTAGAAAACGAAAAAGTATAGAAACAGTTTACTTCTGCAAGTTTTTATCCGAATTTTATTCAAATGTTACCCAAAAAATCTGAAAAGCTATGAGATCTGGAAAAAATGAAAACGAAGTCCATACATAGAGGTAGAAAACGAAAGTATAGAAACAGTTTAATCCTTCAAGTTTTTATCCCGGTTTTATTCAAATGTTACCCAAAAAATCTGAAATGCCATAACATCTGAAAAATGAAAACGAAGTCCTTACATAGAGGTAGAAAACGAAAAACTATAGAAACAGTTTAATCCTTCAAGTTTTTATACCGATTTTATTCAAATGTTACCCAAAAAATCTGAAAAGCTATGAGATCTGAAAAATGAAAACGACAAGTCATTACATAGAGGTAGAAAACGAAAAAGTACTTTAGAAACAGATTTAATCCTTCAAGTTTTTTACCGAATGTTTATTCAAATGGTCTACCAAAAAATCTTGAAAAGCCTATAATACATCGCGTAAAAAATGAAAACGCAAATACAGCGGATGCTTGAAAAAGATACTTCCCCCTATGTAAAAAGCCTATATAAAATTCATTGTTATCTAAAATCCGGATTTAGCACCATTTTTTGGATTCAAAAAATAAAAATATTAAATAAATAAAATAAATAAAATAAGAAATTCCCTTGCGTTTTTAGCTACGTTATTTCTATTCTAGTATTTTTATTCACATCACAAAAAACTTTACATCTAAAACTTTTGCACTAATGTTATCTTCCGTAGTAGATCGTGAGCAATGGCTATGTTTCGCTAGCAATGTTTGTTTATGAAGATTTTCCAAAAAATAGTTTGTGTACGTTTTTTTTTTTTGGATAAATAATGAAATTTTTACAAATAATTGCAATCAATCATTAATTATACACCTAGGGTATCAAATGGGTACCATGTATAGTTTATTGGGAAAGTTATTAAAGAAATTGTTACTCATACAACCCATGGTGGCTGTTACAAATCTATTTATAGAAAATGATACTCAGTGAAATACACTGTAATCTTATATAATACTTAGACCCAGACAAATTTGGAGTCTAAGATAAAATTTTGTTGGAGCCATGTGAAAATGTGTTATTCCACCATTACACTGAGCATGCTACTTTCAGTACCCATCGAAATGGCCATTTACGTCTACCAATTCATATAATGAATGTATTATTAAAATCAACGTTTAGGGTTTAGGTTAGGTTGAAAAGAGATTCGATATGTCCTGTTGGCGCGGACTATAAATCTAAGCCAGTATTCGGTGTTGTAGTGCAGCCAGGGATTTAAAAGTTTATAACAATGTTACTTAAATTTATCATACATCCAATTGCTTCAAATATGCTTACTAGAAGTCCTAACGCCGGAATCTATAACAATTAACAAATTTGTCCAATTATCTTATTCAGAGCTCTTTATGTTAAATACGAATTTACAGTTCAAATTGCTATAAAAATTATGCCATTTAAAATCTATCGCTATTTTTTGTGTATGTATCGTTTGCAACTTTCCTTTTCATCAAAGCTATTCTCTTTACATTTCGATGTTGATTTGCGTTTACTTAATGGTTAACCTAAAATTCCTCCATGTTTCAAAATCGAATTATAACTATAAAAATTTTCGCATTTAACAATAATTTACAGTTTCGTTTTATTTTTTGCTTGCGTTTTTTTCCTCCATCGGATGGTTAATCTTATTTAGGAAGTTAGCCAGTATTTCGTTTTTTTTACGAAAAGTTTTTCTTCTCTACTCTTCTTGGTCAAGCGCCATTAAACAGATGAAGACTCTTAAGGCATGAACGAAAGACAAATGGAATGGATGTAGCAAATGACGGACAAGACATAGCGTCTTGTGTTAATTTTTTTTCATTTTTTTTGTGGAAAATGTATTTCTAAACAATAAATTTTCTGCATACAATTCGCTTACTCTTATTTTTTGTACGATTAGTAATATTTTTTAAGTATTATGTTTATAAGAGAAAAATCTACATACGCTGGCATTAGTTTTTTCCCATTTTCCCAACAACAAATATCTTGACAATAAATGAATTGAATTGGTTTAACGTTTGCTATTTCTTGAGCCAAACGAACCAAAATCAAAAAAATCGCAAATAAACCATAAAAAATTCACTTTATTATCTCTTTAGCAATTTTATTACATCTGAAGCGGAAACCATACCCTTTTTCCAAAAAAAAAAAAACGAAAAACAGACCAAAGCCCACATCACCATTCATAAAGTTACCATTTATTTATTTATAATCGATTTAATGATGCTTAGACTGGGACAAGCCTCCTTTAATGAGTGATGGCAAGTCTAACCAAAAAAAGTGAAGAGTCTCGATGTAAATAGAAGGGGTAAAATAGAAGTTTGGAGTTTGCGGATTTTATGCATGATTTGTCAAAAATGAATAATCAACTAATTAACGCTGCACTCAAAGAAATAAGTTTTACTTGAATTCAAAGATTTTTGACCTTATTGATTTCTGAGCCAAAATTAAGATATTTTTGAGGTAAGCTAACGCCTCACAAAAAATCGCCTTCTGTAACATATTACTCCCAACATATTTATTGCTTCAGCATATACATTTTTTTGGGGTAAATTGCCCAAAAAACATTTAATGCTGTTTGATCTCTACACAATTATTAATATGTTTTGAAAGCAATATTGGTAAAACATAATGTTTTGCACGGTTGAAAAAGACCTTGTTTTTCATCAATGTTTTGGCTATAAACATTAATATGTTTGGAACACAAATTTTTTAAAACCACATATTTTTGAGTGCAACGACCATATAATGTTCTAAAACTAGCATAAACATGTGTGGACATATAGTTTATATGTATAGAACATATTATGTTTGGGACGATAAAATGTTTGTAAATATAATTATGCCTTTGATGGCAAACATATATTAATTAGTAAATAGCATATAAAACATATATGTGTTTAGTAGCTTTGGAGCGCTACTTAACAGCGGAAGCGATATTGAATATTGAATTAAGTGGTTGTGTCCTGTTAATTACATAAATTAACATTATTTATTTATCCATTGGGGCAATTATCAGCTACTTCTTTGATCCTTTACAAACTGTGTGGTCCGCCTGTTCGAATCCCATCCGGCAAAAAAGGTAAAATTAAAATAAAAAAAATTCATAAATTGAAATAATTTCTTCTTACAATGTTTGTATTACAGAAAAAGGTGCTAAGACTTAAAAAAAATCTCTGTGGAATGAGAAGAACAATGGTCGCGGGAATATACATTGGGCAGAAAAAAATTTTCTGCGAGATTCAGGTCGAAAAACCTATGTTGTTAGAACTTATCATACCTCGTTTATTCATAATCTCATTATGATGTAATAATAAACTAAATTAAAATTAAAATTTTGAGCACAATCATTGGTTGGAGACAGAATTCTTTTTTAAGCATATAATATTTTTGGCGTGCAAAATGCTTCCAAACATATTATATGTTCACATAATTAACATATTGTTTTTTGTGAAGACAACATTATTGAATTGGACTGCAAAAATAACAAAATATTTGGAACTTAGACTACCCAAAACATATATTGTTTTAGACCACATATACTTTCAAAATATACTATATGATGAGAGATAAACCATATATAAAATGTCCATTGGGCAATACCCGCAAAAATATATATGCTTGAACGCTCAAAATTGTGGGAGTATATGTTACAGAAGCGATATTTACTCCTATTGTGAGCGTGTGGTAGTCTACGGAGTTCCAAACATTTTTTTTTTTGCATGCCCCAAATTCAATTAATGTGCTCTTTTCAAAAAAACCAATATGTTATTATGTGAGCCATATATCCCCATTGAAAAATTCCACTATGTTGTGTCTGTATCATACGGAAACATTCAAACATCTACAGGATATCAACATAGCGTCGAGTGTGTTGCGTTGTGATGGCAAAAAGGAGCAGGCGGTCAACAATAGTGCCATCTATGTAACGGCCCTGATGGCTTGCAAGGGTTTGCTGTGGGTGGGCACCAATGTTGGTATTGCTGTGACTATACCCTTGCCACGTCTCGAGGGTGTCCCCATCATAAGTGGAGGCATTAGCATGTCTTGTCATGCCCATTTTGGACCCATTACCTTCCTCTTGCCTTTGATTCCGAAAGTCTATCCCAGTTATAAACCTGCAGCCGCAACTGCGTCTTCAGCTCCTTTGGCTTTGAATGCTTCCCCGGAACCTACAGTGGTGGGTCCCAGCATGGGTGATGACCTACAACTTCCCGCCATTGATGCTGATCCCAAGAAACTCACCGAAGCTGATTTAGATGAGACATCAGTGATTTTGAGAAGAGATTTGGCCAAAGATGAAACTGGTTCCGGATCAGCTTCCCCTTCGCCCCTAATGTTGAGGGAATTAAGTGTGGAGGGAGCCGATTCTACCACATCATCACCACGTTGCTCCAAATTGGATAAACAGAATTCGTTGGATCAAAGTTTCTCGGCTAAAATACGAGCCTCTTTGGCCAATTCACCAGCTTTTCATCGCAAACGCTTCCGTGATCTATCATCCGAGTCGGCAAGAATGTCAAAAACTTTACCCCGGGGATTGGGCTCTGCCGGATATTTCCAATCTGGTTTGAATTCCAATACCAGCACATTATCTCACACAGAACATGGTTATTGTGATGTCTATGGCTTATATGGAAAATTGATCTTCGTCAAGGAAGACTATGATGCCGAGGAAGGTAATCAGGGTAATCTCATGGATATGATGTATGAGGGTATGCGACGTTCTGATCCCGAATTGGCGGCCATACCAGGACGTGTTACCACATTGGATAGGCGTTTGCGTATGAAGGCCTCAAGGCCAAGATCCTTGGATTTATCCAATTGGTCAGTTGATTCGAAATCATCGAGCCTCTATACCTCATCGGGAAGTGAAGAGAGTATGGGTATACGCTTCTTTGGTGGTCGCTCCGTATCACGCAACAGTTCCAGTGCCAGTCACAAGACTTCGGGCAATGGCAGTGACTTGGGCAATATCTCAGAGAATGGTCTAATGACCGATTTGCATTATAGCCATAGTACACCAAAGTCTGATGATGGTTTCAAGCTAATGCAGCAGAATAAGGCAACAGCGGCTGCAGGAGCTACAGCGACATCAACAGTAACCACCAGCACAACACCGCCACCAGCGGCCACAGCAACACTCAAGCGTAAACAAAAGCAAACAGCCAAACAACAGCAACAACAACAAGCCGATGGACCTCGGACCATTATCACCTTGACGGGCGGTCGGGGTTATTGGCGTCATGTTTGGTATAGCAACAGTAATTCGCCAGGGCACAAGTCATCTTCATCATCAGGTTCCCTAAGTTCGGGAGCGTCATCACCATTGATTGCCAACTCAAATGATGCCCACATTGTTATCTGGGAGAAAAAGTTATAATCTTGGGAGTATGTGTGGCATGGCAAGGCCACACCACCTTCATATTCAATACCTGGACCAAATGCAACAGCATCTTCTATATATCTACAACCACCATTGTCCTTGCAAACTACACCGGAACGTCGTAGTCGTGTCAGATTTCGTGGGTCGTTTGTTATACGAGATCGTAATACCTGTTCATCATTAATGGGTTCCCCCAATTTGGGTATGGTACCTGGAACACCTACTATGGGTGGTGGCGGTAGTTTTCGTCGTTTGGCTAAAAGAGAGTGTAGATGATTGAGGAATTTAATTCGGCGCGCATACTGATTTCGTTGTCTGACAGTGAGTTATGTTCGCCTGGTAAAAGGATAAATGTAATTGTATTGATAATGTTATTCTGCATAGTTAGCAGAATTGTCACAAACACCAAGATTGCTATCAATAGCGTATTTTGACATTACTGGGTGTTCGTCCTCCTAATTTGTTATGTTCGCCTGGTTGAGATTGTGTTTGGATTCAGTATGTTGTATCGTTTTCATTGTTCCAATTCACTAATATAAAATGGCTAGAGCTGCCCATAATGTTATGTTCGCGCTGTAGAATTGTGTTGTATTGAAGAACATGTTTTATTTTTTCATTTATTAAATTTCAGCAAATATCAAAAAAATACGCGCCATATCCTAGCTATAAAATAGCCCAGACTTGGGATTACTGGTTTCTGTCTGGCCTAAATTGTTGTGGAATCGCCTTGAATAGAAATTGTTTAATATCGAATCGACCCATGTTTAATTTTCAATGTGTGTGCACTTTCACAATATCAAAATACCCTAGATCCAGCGTATAAAGTAGTTTAAATGGCATTACTGGGTTTCGGTCCTACTAATTTTTATGTGGCGCACTGGTAGAGCTGTCGCTGTTCTTGAGGTGTGATCTTTTGCAATGTTTTTCAATTTCAAAAATATCAAAAAGTGCCTAAGTAGCTAAATAAAATGAGCTAAATTGTGACATCACTGGTATTCGTCTGTCTAAAGTTGTTATGATCGCCTGGTAGAATGTTGTTTGATTGAAAGATGGTTTATTTTTCATGTTTGCAATTTCACAATATCAAAAATACCTAGTATCTAGCTAATAAACTAGTTAAGATTGGGCATTACTGGTGTTGTTCCTACCTAATTTTTATGGTGCGTCCGGTAGAATATGTTTGTAATTGGGAATTGTGTATTGTTTTAATACGCCTCCCCATAGGATTGTGGGGTATATTAACTTTGTTCATTCCCGATTTGTAACAACACAATGCGAAATGATATATATTTTTTGGGTCGTGGTGATAAATCAGAAGTCGGATCTGAACTACTTCGTCCATCCGTTCTGTGGAAGTCACGCTAACTTCCGAAAACGAAACAAGCTAATCTGACTTTGCAAACTTCCCACAAGTAAATATTTAATTTTTATTGTAGGTCGGATTGTAGTTACAAATGCGCCATGATCGGGGCAACGGTTTACTGTATAGCCCCCAATAAAACGATCCCCATGACATTGAACCTCCCGGAGCCTCTTGGAGGAGCGAAAGTTCATGACCCAATCCGGTGGAAATATTGTACGGTTTTTGTTAGTAATCGTCCATGAATATATATAGCCCCCATCAATAAACCGTCCCGGTCAGATTTGATTCTCCGAGCCCTCTGTAGGAAGCAGAAATTCATGAACCGATCTGGAATGAAATTTTTGGTATTGTGTTAGTATATGGTCTCCAATAATTCATAGCAAAAATTGGTCAATATCGGTCCATAAATATATATACCCCAATATATAACCGATTAGCAGATTTGACCTCCCGGAGCCTCTTGCAGGGGCAAACATTCATAAGGGAACCGATTCGTTGAAATCTTATCCCCATATCTGGTTCGCATAATTTATATAGAGTCGGCCTATATAGTCGGAGCCCCAGATTTGATCTCCGCAGCCTCTTTTAGGAGCAAATTTTCATGCCCAAACCGGTTGAAATTTGGTACGTGGTGTAAGTATAATAGTCCCTCTAAACAACTAGAAAAAAATAGTATACTGGCCTGCTAACAACACATTGCAAAATATTGGTTCTATATAAAAGGTCGCATAAATATATAAGTAGCCCCCCATAAAAACCGATTCGCCAGATTTCGGCCTTCGGAGCCTCTTGGAGGAGGCAAATACATCCGATCCGGTTGAAATTTGGCACGTGTTGTTAAAATAAGGTAATCTAACAACCTATGCAAAAATTTATCCATATCGGTCGCAATAAATATATAGAGTCGCCCATCATAGTCGGAATCCCAGATTTGAACACTCACGCAGGACGCCTCTGAGCGGCCAAAATTTCATCGAACCCGATTTCGCGTTGAAATTCTGTACATTGGTCTAAAGATACGTGGGCCGCTAACAACCATGCCAAAAACGTTGTCCAAATCGGTCTGTAGTTTATATTATAGCCCCAAGATAATCCTATATCCAACCCAAGCACAAAATTTGGTTCCATATCGGTTCAAGTAGGTACATATATATAGCTCTCCGTATAAAGCAACCCCCATTATTTCAATCTGTCTCTCTACTTTACGCGTGCAAAAGTTCATATCGAATTGTAATTAATTTGTAGATATTCCGCCTAATATAACCAAAAGAATTGAATATATACTGTATTTAATCTGCATTTTTTTTTGGTCTAAAAATATATCCACGTGTGACTAACCCTTCTATCGGCAAGTATTTACCAAAACCCTAGTAAATTCGATTGTTGATGACAATCTTTAGTAGAAGTTTCTAACGCAGTCCATGGTGAGGAAGGGTATAATAAGATTCGGCCTGCCGAACTTACAGACGTTGTATAACTGCAATTCCTATTTGCAATTTCACAATATCAAATGGAATAAAGCTAATAATATAAATATTGCTAATGACCATGAACTGATTTCGTCGATGCTAGTTTGTTATGGTCCGCCATGGTAGAATAGAGTTGTTAATGAGAGGTTTATTTTTAATAAGTTTGCAATTTCACAATATCTAAATGGCCTAGAGCTAGTTATAAAATAGCTAAGTTGGCATTAAGATATTTGTCCACCTAATACTTATGTTCACCTATCGGTAGAATGTGTTGTATTGCAAGATGTTTTTTTTTTCATTTTTAAATTTCAACAAATCAAACTAGATCATTTCTAGACTATAAAATAAGCTAAACTGGCATTACTTGTTTTTATATGCCGCCCCTGGTAGCGAGAATGTGCTGTATTTGAGATGTTTATTGCTATGGAATTTCACAATGATCAAAGTACGCAGATATTGCCTATAAAAATAGCTTAATTGGAATTGCCTGATTTCGTCCTCTCAATTTGTTTACTGTGCCGGCCTGGTAGAATAAGTTGTTACTCAGAGGTTTAATTTTAATGTTCGGAAATTTCACAATATCGCAAAAAAAAATTGCGCAATAAAATTTACTGGTTTCGTTGTCCAACTAAATTGTTATGTGCGCTGGGTTTAGGAATGTGTGGTATTGGATGTTGTATTCATCTTGCAAATCTAATGTTACAAATCAGATTATTACGAGTATTGTTCTAGATAATACCATTAATTCATTAACATATAAAAAAATAAATTCATTATAGGAAGTACATGCCGTAGACCCAACAGGTTAAAAAATATGAGGAGACTAAGGAGGAATTTCTTATAGTTTATATTTTCATGTGAAGTAAATAACTACAAATATTTTACCTTTCTTGAGTAATCCTTCGAATCCTAAATTGTATTAGCAAAATAAAACACACAAACAATATTTTTTATTTTTTATACATCATTTTTTTAAATTTACTTTTTGGATTGGTTTTTTTAAATATGTTTTTTAATGATTTCAATCATTTTTGTTTGTTGTATAATTTCTTGTAATATTTTCATATTTTAATATTTTATATTTGATTTATTATATTGCATATTAAATATATATATATGTATGCTTATAAGAATTATTGTTATATTAATATTCTTCATATTATGACAATTAGCAACATACTAATAAACATGCTATATTTAGTAAATGGTGATTTGTGGTGTTTTTTTTAAATTTGTATTGCAATAAGCATTAATAATTTTATATACATGTATATATATTTTGCTATATGCTATTTATGTGTTTTTATTTGTTTGTTTTTTATTATATATAAATGAATTCTATAGTTATTATTGTATAATTTGTTATTTTTTATGTGGTTAATAGATTGGGTTATGCAGCCATATAATAATAATAATTACTATTAAATCATCTATATAAAATGTAGATTTAGGTATTTGTCGTTTATTCGTGTGCAATTTATTTATGTGTAATGTGAGTGTATATGTGGTTTTTTGAGTTTATGTGTGTTTTCGTTTTTTTTTTTATTAAATATTTAATTATTTATTATAATAAATTGGTTGATTGGTATACTGGTTTTTCAGGGCATAATTTTATTATGTTACCACAAAGTTTATTTTCATTATATTCCTCATATTTTATAACATTTCTAAGGGGAAATTTAATTTGTTTAGCTTGTTAGAAAAAAAACGTTTTTGTTTTACAAAATACACAATTAGCAAAAAGACTCATAAATGTTTAGAAACTTTTTAGAAATTTATTTTATTTTTGATTTGAATTTATAGTAGGAATCTTGGGGATAAACTGAATTATATTATTAACAAATATTGTTTTTTTTTGTTATAAAATTAAAAAAATGCTTATAATATAGACTTAGTGGCCCAAACAACAGAGAAGTAGAATAAATCCTAGCAAAACATTTAAAAAGAACCTATTAAAAAGGCCTTGACTTTGTTTTTGGTTTTTTTCGTTTTGGCAAAAATATTTATTTTTTTTTTTAATTTGCCCTAACGAATTACTATAAGGATCCCCTGTAGTTTTAAGCATTTGAAACCATATCAAAATTGAGTTAAGTTATACTTTTCCAAGCTTTACAAAAATGAAGCTATAACCATTTTGTTCAATTATGTTTTTTATTATTAATATATAATATTAATTATATTTTTTTTCTATTCCAAATATTTAGTTTGTAGAAAAGAGATATGCTTTTGATTTACCTATTTTATTTATATTTGTTTCTTCCATTCTATTGATTTTGTATAACTGCTTAAATGCCTATCCTCCATCTTAATCTTCTTCGTTTCGTTTTGGCCATAATTACACAGGGTTAATTTGTTTTTTTCAAAACATTAATTATTTTTTATATATATGTTTTGTTATTTCTCTATATATAGATTAATATAAAATATATATGGTGTATATAATAAAGAGAAATCCAGGTGTTTTGTTCCTTTTTTTACATAATGATTTTCCGTGTGTGTGAAATGTGAACTAATAAAAATAAATGAAAAATTAGTAATTAAACTAAGCCATAAATGAAATATAGTTGGAATAGAATCTGGTATTGAGATTGCTATAAAGGAGATTTTAAACATATCAAAAGAACCAGAAATTATATATTTTTTTTTGAGAACTTGGGTTAGCAATTTTTAGAATTTCTTAATACAGTCATGGAAGGCTTCACATAAAAAAATATCACCAAAATTTTTTCCAATTAAAATTTTAATTGAATTCTAAAAAAAATCAATTAAAAATTTAATTTTTCGATTTTTTTTATTTGAAAGAAATAAATATAGAATTATACAAATTTTTTAGGAATTTTATCGCAATAAGTTCTACATAAAAAGAGACTTGGTTAGCAATTTTTAGAATTTCTAATTAATAGTCATGGAAGCTTCACATAAAAAAAATTTACAAAATTTTTCCAATTAAAATTTTAATTGTATTCTAAAAAAAATCAATTAAAAATTTAATTGGTTCGACAAATTTTTTTATTTGAAACAAAAATCAATCACAGAAATAATACACACAAAACCTTTTTTTCTGATTCATCACAGAAATAATTTATACCAATTAATTTTTTAATTGAAATGTCTTCAATGCAATTTTTTTGTCTTCAATCACGAAAATTAATTGATCTCAATTAATTTTTAATTGAAATGTCTTCAATCAAAGAATTGAATAGTAATCAATCAGCCAAAGTCAATTTAAAAAAAATTAATTGATCCAATTAAAAATTAATTGATCAATTGAATTATGATACAAGCTAATTTTGTGAAAAATTACATTGATCTAATTCAAAAATTAATTGATACAATAATTTTGTAAATTGATTTTTTGTTTCAATTAAAAAAGGTGTTAAATCAATAAAATTTTTAGTTGAATATTTTCTAAAACTCAATTAAAAAATTTATTGGAAAATTTTTTTGGTCGATTCGTTTTTGTTAAATGTAAACAAAATTTCAATTAATTTTTTTAATTGATTCAATTAAAAATTTAATTGATGTCGATTGAAAACTCAATTAATTTTTACTTTCTTACTTAGTCTTCCGAGTAATAAAAAGTATTCAATAATTAAAAAATAAATTTTCAATTATTATTAATATAATATTTTAATCTAATTAAATTTTAATTGAATATTTTCTAAAACTCAATTAAAAATTTAATTGGAAAATTTTCGTGATATTTTTTTCTGTGCAAAAAATTGAAATTATAGTATCAATACAGTTATAATTGCGCATTAAAAGAATACTTGATTAAAAAATTTCAATTAATTTTTAATTGATTTCAATTACAAATTTAATTGATGTTGATTGGAAAAACTCAATTAATTTTAACTTTCTGACTATCTTCCGAGTATAATTAAAAAGTTAATTGTTCAATTAATTTTTTAATTAACACATTTTAAATTTTCAATCATTGACTTAATTAACTTAATATTTCTATCTTGATTAAAAAGTTAATTGTATCAATTAATTTTTAAATTGGATAATTTAATTTTTGAATTGAGATTGCGACCGATACTATCATTTCTGTGATTGAAGATATTTAAATTAAAAATATTAAGTTAATTGTTAATAAAATTTTTTAATTAAATTTTTTTAAATTTCTCAATATTGACTTAATTCTTTGTTTATCTTGATTAAAAAAGTTAATTGTATCAATTAATTTAAAATAAAATTTTCAACTTCAATCAACTTTTTAATTAGGAAATATTAAGGTGATATTTTCTTCTGTGTTCAATTAAATTTTTAATTGGATCAATTATTTTTTTTAATTATTTGATACTATCATTTCTTGATTGAAAGAATTTCAATTAAAAATTAATTGGATCACTTAATTTGTGTTTGAAAACAAAAAAACCTTTTTTTCTGTTTCCTTTTGTATATTTTTTTTAATATGGTATGATTTGAGGAAAATTTGATTATTTTATTACTAAACAGTCCACAGGTTTGGTTAAATTGCCGCAGCAATAATAATGGATTTGTTAAATTTTAAAATTTAATTTAATTTTAATTAATTTAATATGTCAATGTGCGCTGATACCAATCGTAACATAACTCCAAAATATGATCATTTAAATAGTTTCAATACGAATATTTCATGAAAGTTCAAAGTGGAAAAGTGGGATTTTTACAAATAATATACGTCCCACATCCACACACAAAAATTTTTTTTCTGATTCAATCAGAATTGACCCATAATTTTTATGAAAATTATCTCAAATAGAAATGATAAGTATTGAATTAATACAGTAATTAAAATAATTGATCAATTAAAAAATTTAATTGATCCAATTAAAAAATAATATGATACTATTAATTTGTGGATTGATTTTTGTTTCACATTAAAAAATTTGTTAATCAATATAAATTTTTAATGAATAATTTTTTAAAACTCAATTAAGATTTTAATTGGAAAATGTTCGTGCAATTATTTTCTTGTGTAGACATGAAATTAAAAATTTTCTTTTGGATTCAATTGTTTTCAACCAAAAAATTAATTGATCCAATCAATTTTATAATCAATCACAGAAATGATAGAATTTCAATCACCAATGTTAATGAAATTAAATTCAAAAAAATGAATTGGTAAATTTTTGTTGATTTTTTTTTTAAATTTAGTTACTTGAATCGATTAAAATTTTAATTGATATTTTTTTTTAATTTTTAATTGAAAAAATTTTTGGTGATATTTTTACTCTGTGTGGATAGGCTGTAGCCTAAAAATTTACTTTTATGGGACATATGCAAATTACTTAGAGTTTTTGTCTTTCGTTATAAAATTAATTGATTCAATTAATTTTTAATTGAAATATCTTCAATTAAAGAAACGATAGTATCGGTCGCCAATCTCAATTTCAAAAATATAAAATGTCCAATTAAAAATTATTAATTATCAGTTAATTTTGTTCAATTAATTTTTTAAATTGAAAATCTTAAATTCAATTAAAATTTTAATTGGAAAAATTTCGATGATATTTTTTCTTGTGTTATCTTCAAAAGTAAGGAAGAATTTGATACTTGATATAAGGACAATTTTCATAATATTTTTTAAAAAATATATATAAAGTATATATTAAACAAACTATTAATTCTCCATAATAAAACAATTTTTTTTAATTTTGTTATTTTTTAAAGTATGTATTATTTAATAAAAAATTAGCTTTTTAAATCATTTTTTTTAATTTAAAAATAAATAAAACTAAAATCCCCAAATGTATAATTGCCTCCAAAGTAACTTTTAAAATCTTCCCTAGAATACCAGATACTTTTCCAAGTATATTCATGTATATGGAGTTTTCAAGCTACAGTATTCTCTAGCTACAATAAAAGAATCAATGATGTATAAGGAAATTGCAAATTATTGAAATTGTTCTCGAAGGCTTATCAAACTAGAAAAAAAAAACAAATATAAAAATATATGTGTTGGATTTTTGTTTTGGGTTTAATAAAAATTACAAAATAATTAGAAATAAATTTAACAAAAAACTGCAAATAAATAATGAAAAAAGAAATTATTTTACAATAATATAAAAGAAATATGATTTCGTGTTTAGTATAAGAGTTAATGCTTACAAATAGATTATAATTAATAATTTAAAAAAAAAGCTTAGCTTTTATATTTCTATACATACTGTTATTATAATATAAGGTTTTGTGTGTTTTTTTTTGATTTCATTTAAATTAAATTTAAATTAGCAATTTACAAGAAAAAATCCCTAACATTTTAGATTCAAAATCTTAATTTTCAATGAATATCGAAAAACCAAAAGAAATAAATTTAATGAAATTTTACACAAATTTTTCGCAACATATTAAAAGCTTAATTTACAAAATTTTTAGAAACAAAGAAAATAAAATATAAAAAACGAATGAATAAACTAATCAAAAAATCGATTATAACATGTATTAAGAGAAAAAAAAAACTGTTAAAGATAAGTAACTACGTATCTATAATGAAAATAAAATTAATTTTACTAAATTTTATACATCAGTTTTTTAAGATAATTAAAATTATGAATATGAAAATAGTTAATGTTACATTTTATATACATGAAGAAGAAAAAAGAAAAATAAAAAAAATATAATATTTCGTTGGGTTTTGTAAAACCCTCTCCAACCCGGTCATTAAAGTCTCAAGCTATGAGAAATACCCATATCCTGTTTTTTCTTTCTAACTAAGAGTCCCTGCTCATAAATTTTCTTTTTTGTGTTGGAAAATAAAATCTCAAATTGGTTTTTGTGATGTTAGAAATTTTCAAAAAGATTTGTTTTTTGAATACTGCACAAGAAAAAGCCAATGGCTAAAAGCCTACACCTTACTCATATCCATAACACCTTCTCCCGTCCCGTCCCACCCCTCTCTCGAACTCTCGCGCTCTCTCTAGCTCCTTTAAAACTCTTTTAAACTACCCACCGTGGTCCGCTCTTAGC
>PGFW01000818.1:2497-16597 GCA_003123925.1 Haematobia irritans
CCTAAATAATTTGTGTAAAAAGCTTAATTCCTGATGAAACCAGAATGGTAGCAAAAATTGATGCTTTTTCTATAGCATATTTTTTCGTCCAAAATTTATTTCTTTATAAGAAAAATTTACCAAAAAATTGGTATTCTAGAGAAAAATTTTGTTCGAAAAATTTATAATCTGTGAGAAAATTTTGATCAAGAGAAGTTATACTCTTATGGGCAGATTTTTGTCAAAAGATTTTCTTTAGAGAAATATTTCTTGTCCAATTGTATTTTTTTATAGAGAAGGTTTTTGAGGTCAAACTGGTATATGCTATAGAAAAATTTTGCTCCGAAAATTTTAGTATCTATAGAAAAATTCTTGTCAAAATTTTATTTGCTATAAATAATTTCGTGTAAACAAGCACGCTATTGTCTAATAGAATTATGTTGCGGGCAAACTTTTGGGTTTATATAGAATTTTTTTTCAAATTTTCCTTTCTTTTAGGCAAAAATTTGATGGGCAAAGATTGTAGTTTCTAGGAGAAAGATTTTGCTACAAAATATTATACTTATAGAAAATTTTGTCAAAATTTTATTTGCTATACAATAATTTTGTGAAACGACTTTAATTTCTATAAAAAAGTTTGCTGTCAGAAAATTTACTTTCTTAGAAAAATTTTCAGCAAATCTCTTTGTTTGGTTCTTATGAATTTGTTCTTTCATCAAAATGTAATTTCATTTCTATAGAAAGATTTACGGGCAAAATTGGTATTTCCTAGAGGAAAAAATTCTGATGGATCAAAATTTTTAAATTCTGTAGAAGAAGAAAAATGTTGTGAAAGAGTTTTTAGTATCCTGGATGGAAAATTTTTCTTTAAAATTGTCTTTTTTCAGAGAAAGAACATTTTGTCAAAAAATTGATTTTATAGAAAGTTTTGTCAAAATTGGATGCCTTTCTTCTATACAATTAATATTATTTGTGCTATGATAAATATGTTGCGCAGAATTTTTATACCCTGGGCGCCACAACTGCTGGAACCCGGGTATATATAAGTTTTAATGCATATGTTTGTTAACACCCACAAGGGAGAAACCGAGATATAAGCCACATGGTGTCTTTGCAATAATGCTCAAGGGGTGGGTCACCCTGAGTCGATATAACATGTGTCCGTCTGTTCGTGCTTGCCGTACCGTCGGGTTCCGTCCATCGTACCGTCCGTCCCTCCCCTGCCGTCCGGTCCCGTCCATCGTGCTGTCTGTGAAGATACATTTTTGTGATCAAAGTCTAGTGCGCGAATTTAAGTCGCAGTTGGCTTCAAGATTTGGGCGAAGCATGTTTCCTAATGTTGGGTTCAAGAATAATAACCCTGATTTGATTTCGATAAAGAATGCGGGTTGCAGAATTTAAGATGAGCGTACCCATAATCATATCTATCTGCACGCGATATGCACTAATTATGGAGCCACAGTCGAAGCAGTTTTTATAAGGATTTTTGCTTTGAAATTTTGTACAGAACAATTAACAGGGTAGTCGTCAATATTTGTGTTCAATGTGGGTATATATTGATTTGTACTGCATGAATGTATAGCTCCCATAAATAGTAATATCAAGATATATCAGAAAATTTCGGGACAGAATGGTCAAATACACAGTGTTTCCTTGTTAAATCGCGCACTGCTGTAGTCGCAAGGGGTTTGTGAAAATACTCTTGTTTTCCTAAAGCTTCTAATACATATATCGACAGTAAAATCAAGTAAGTAAAACTTTATTGCGAAAGTGTTCCCTTTAAAATTGCTGTCAGATGTGTGGAGAATGCGTTGCGCCATGATTTTTACGTAAAAGGTGTGACCGGCTAGTCATTAGTCAGTTTAATGGTTTGAGTATAGATTTTGTTAAAAGTCAGTGCAAAATTCTGTTCGCCAGATCGAGGTGATGATTTCAAGATGTATGTAATCGTGTGGTTAACAAACCGTTGTATATAGTACACCCCAAAGCCACGATTTGAACGGATGTGATATGGTATCAGAAAATTTAGGATCCTTACGAGGAGGAGTGTGCAGCGGTATAATAAAAGCCGGCCCCCCACGTTTAGCTCGTTCCTTACTTGTTTTCTGGATGAGAGATGTTGTCTCAAAATTGTTTATTTCTCTAGCAAAATTCACGCAAAATTGGTATTTCTAGAGATAAAATTGTTGCTCACGAAATTTTAAGATTGTGTAGAAAATTTTGTCAAAATTTTTTATCAAGGAAAATTTTTTGTTCAAAAAATTGTGATTTTTATAAAGAAAAAAAAAAGTTTTGCTTTTTTTTTGTAAAAATTGTTATATCTATAGAAATTTTGTCAACGAATTGTATACTCTAATAGAAAAATGTTGTCAAAATTTTGAGATTTCTATAGAGATACATGGTGTGTAAAAGAAAGTCTTTTGGTGTCAAAATTGTTTATTTCTGTAGAAAATAGGTTGGTAGAGAGCAGATAGAATTTTGTTATTATCTATAGGAAAAATTGGTTGGTCAGGAAACTTTTATGTTCTATAAAGTAAGTTTTGGAGTAAATAAATATTTATGGGTCCTAAATGGGAAGAATTAATTCAACGGAGCAACATTTTTATACCCTTCACCTAACTGTGGTACAGCGGTTGATAATAAGTTTGTGCATTATGGTATGTAAGCGCCAGAAATAGTTGGGTCATACCGCACCCATCCTTTTAAGCTATACCCCCCCCGGATAGGCTCTACGCAATTAAATTCTGAGCCTCGATTCTAGCGCATGCCCCGTCTGTCTGTGCGGTCGCGTTCTGTCTGTATATGGTAATTGTTGTGCACCCCGAAAGTACAGCGTCGCATTGAAAGTCTATCGTCCTCCCAAATTTGCGCACTCAGCCGGCCCGTTCTCGTTCTTCGCGCGCCCACCGGAGCCCACACACTCCCGCTCCCACTCTCCGGCTTCTCTCGCGACACAAACTCGGCTCTCTCTCCCACGCACTCTCCTCTCACGCATAATCACCCCGCATCGAACCCACTACCTACCTCCACCTCTACTCCCCCCCGATTTGGGTAACAATACGCTTACGCGGCTGTCTTCCAACCTAAACAACAGATCTCTCTATTGACACCATCACCCCCCCCCGCCGCTCCACTCACCCAACCACAGCCCCCACTACCCTCTTTATCGATCTCACGCACAAAACATCCCTCTGCCACCAACATACCCTCACGCCCCCAAATCGCGTTCACGCCTTCTAGATATCCACCGCTCCCCACCTCACTCGATCATCTTTCGTCCCAGATTTACGCCCTCATACTCGCAACCACCCGCAGCTCACACAGTTTCAACAATCGGGATCTTCCGTAAAACTACTTGGGCCACAGAGGCGTAGTATTGACATTCTCACCCCCAATGGCTTGTCAATTTGATTCGACAAACTGTTGAAATTTCAGATATACCCGCCTCCCCTGATATATCCAACTCCTCTCTTCTTCGCTCCCCGATTTTGAACTTATATGGCCAACAAAAAGGCACAAGTTATTTTGCCCGTGATTTGGCCGTTCAAACTTTTGCAGCAAAGGGGTGACGTTTAATAGGTATTCGTTTAAGTGGTGTCAAATTGTTGTCCTCCAAAATCGGTTCAGATAAGATAATAGTCTCAGGCATATGATATCTTTCGCCCGATTTGGACTTATATGGTGTCTCAAAGCCAGAGTTTTGCCCTGACTCTACTTCAAACTTCTTGCACAAGGTGGTACTCTTTCTAACGACCACTAAACCTTGTAGCCTGTGTCACAATATGGTCCAACAACTCGCCTTCAGATCTTAGATATAGCCTACACATATATATCTTTGCGTCGATTTGAAACTGTATATGGCCTCAAAATCCAGAGGTTTGGGTGCGGTCGGATTTGCTTCAAATTTGCAACAAGGAATACGTTTTAGTAGTAATCGTTAATTGTGCCAGAATTTGTTGAAATCGGGTTCCACGATTTAAGATATGGCTCCATATATAGTCTTCCGTCCGATTTGCACTCATATGACCAGGGGGCAAAGTTTGATACACCCATGGTTACGTGAAAATTTTTCCGCCATAGATAGCAAAAAATCTGGTTCCAGGCATTATATTATAGGCTTTCCCATATATACGTACACCAAGAGGTTGGGGGAAATATGGTAGGCACTGTACACATTTTCGGACCCATTTTCAATGAAAGTTTCCCGGCAAAATTAACTGGATGTCGGTTAGCCGATTAAATTTTAATTCTAGAGATTTTGTAGAAAAATAAAATTGTCCTCCTTTTAATATTAAGCTGTCCAGCAAATATGGTGGAAGTAGTTGGAAGATGGGTAACCATGACACGGCAAATTGTTGGCTTACATAGGGGGGTGAAAGGGTATAATATAGTCGGCCCCCCGAACTTTAGGGACTTTCCTTAAAATTGTTTATAGCCCTCCATCAACAGGAATAGGGGTTAATTACTTTTGTCATTGTCCGTTTGTAAAGCCACATGGGAAATATTGGCTCTACGAGGGACCGCCAATAAAGTAATATATATTCTTGGGTCCCGTTGGGGTGCAAATTCTGAGTCGATCTCAGAGCCATCGTCCCGGTCCGTCCGTCTGTTGAACATCACGCTAACTTCCGAACGGAAACAAGCGCTATCGAACTTGAAACTTGCACAAGTAGTTGTTATCGATGTAGGGCTCGGATGGTATTGAAAGATGGGGGCCATAATCGTCCACTTTTAACCCCGTATAGCCGGCCCAGTGATAAAGGGCCCTCAGATTTGGCTTGGTGGAGGCCTGCTAACAGAAGCATATTCCATCCCGAGTACCGGCTGAAGATTTGGTATATGGGTGTTTGGGTATTAGTGGTCTCTTCAACAACCAATGCAAAAAGTGGGTCGCCACAGGATCTCGGTCCATAATTATATATAGCCCCCATATAAACGCGATCATCAAGATTTGGCTTGCGGAGTCTAAAAGAGAAGCAAATATTTCATCCAATCCTGGCTGAATATTTGGTACATGTGTTGGTGGAGTAGTTGGTCTCGTAACAATCGTTCGCAAAAAACCTTGGTCCACATCGGTGCCGTTACTATATAGCCCAAATAAACCGATCCCCGAGATTTGGCTTGGGTGGCGAAAGCATTGCAAAAAGAGGAAGGCAAACTTGCATCCGAGTCCGGCTTGAAATTTGCTACATGGGTATAGTGTAGATATGGGATCCTAAGCCAACCGTGGCAAAAATTGTCCAGCATCGGTCCAATAATTGTATTAAAATAGCGTCATATAAACCGATTCCCAGATTTGGGTCTGCGCGAGCTTCAAAGAGAAGCAATTTCATCCGATCCGCCTGCAAATTTGGTACATGATATTGGTATATGGTGCTCTAAACAAGCAGGCAAAAATTGTCACAGTCGGTTCATAATGTATATATAAGGCCCCCATATAAACCGAAAGTCCGCAGATTTGGCTTTGCGATAGTCCTCGCTAAAGAAGAAGGTCAAATTCTCACCATCCAATCGCGGTTTGTAATTGGAAACATGGGTGTTAGTGTTTAGTGAGTACTTTAACAATCCGTCGCCAGAATTGGCGATATCGGTCCAGTAATTATATCAGCCCCATATAAAGAACGTTCTCAAGCATTTGACCTGCCGGAGGCTCTTGGGAGGAGCAAAATTTCATGAGCCGGATGCCGGCTTTCAAATTAGTGAACGTGTGTTAGTGATGTGGGTCCGCCTAACAACCATACCAAGATCGGTTCCAGATCACACAAAAATTGGTCCATATCGGTTCATAATCATGGTTGCCAAACTAGAGCGCAAAAGATAGATCTACCAAAATTTTATGTTCAGAGAAATTGTTGTTAGAGTTTTATTCGTTCATACAATAAAATTTTCAATCATTGTCAAAATTCCTATCTATTCATATTAGAAAATTTTGTTCAAAGATTTTATTCGGTTCAAATCATGGTTGCACACGTCGAGGCCAAAAAATAATCTACCGAAAGATTTTAGTTTCTATAGTATAAATTTTGTCAAAAATTTATTTCTATAGAAAATCTTTTGTTAAAATTTTATTTCTGTAGAGAAATTTTGTCAAAAATTTTAGTTCTAACATTGTCGCGCGAGATAGCTGTGAATTATATACGTAATGGAGTCGATCTTTTTTGATGTTAAGTGATATGACCAACGTATGGACTGGTACATACGAATTTGGAGAAGATGTGTTAGGAGTTTTAAGAAATATCCTTGCCATCCGGCCCAAGGCGATTTACTCGCAACTTAAGTGAGTTCGATTCTGGATGACAGTGTTTAGAAGAAGTTTCCTACGCAATCCATGGTGGAGGGTATAAACGAAACATAAGCTTCGGCCCTGGCCGGAAACTTACGGCCCGTATATACTTGTTTTTATAAATTGGGTTTTTGTTGGTACCAATATATACTTTTCGGGTAAGCTATGCAGATTCTTTCCCATCGCAATTTTATCCCATTACTACGTTCGACATATCATTTGTGCTTGATTTTTGGAGTTTGTCTTGTAACTGAAAGAATTGATTTATACATCTATTATTGTAAGTCCTTTGTGGCAATTGTGCACAATTTTGTCGCTTATTAAAGCATATTTTTGATGCATTTGGAATCCTTTCTGTGAATCCGGAGAATATAATTTCAAGGTTTGTAAATGGTTGGGTTTCAAAGGTTCGTGATGTTTGGTGTGTTTTTCGTTCTTTTATCATCGTTGAATTAAGTTCGGTTTTATTCGGGAAAGTCAATTTAATCGTAATATAAGTCCTTGATCTTATCCTCGTTGGTCTTTATGATTTATTTTATTTCCTATAGAAAATGTTCCGCAAAAATTTTTTGTAAAAATTTTAAAATTTTTTTTAGAAAATTTTGTAAAGAACTTTTATTTTTAGAGAAAAATTTCTGTCAAAAAGTTGTTTTTTTTTCGTGGTAAGTATTTGATTTGACAGAAGGCCTAAAGCACATTTCCTTACTTTTGGACTTCGTGTTGGCTCTAATTTCCGTTTATAACGGCAATTATGAATTTGTTCTTAAACATGAAAAAGCCTGTGGGGTTTTTGAAACTTTTTCAGAAAACACATTTCCTAATTTCATTGATTTGGAAAATTTTTAACACAAAATTAATCTCGCTTGACCTAGTTGTTAGTGCTAAAAGTTGTTGAAACTCATCTATCGTTTCCGGGCTATAGAATGTTTGAACCAAATTTGTCGGCACATGTTGTGTTTATTGTTTGGCAGCAGATACAAGGATTATGAAAAAATTTCGAGCCAATTTTCAGTTTTTGTTTTGTTTCATTAATTATCGTAATTTTCTATGGTCCGCTACCGGCGCAACTATCTGTATGGCTATTGATGATGGTATGAGTGATGTGGATACTAAAAATTCATACGCATTCTGGATTCCTTTTGCATTGTTGCTGAGAAACAATTCGGATAAAAGCCCCTCATTGTGGATTGTGCCTATTTGCAAAAACAGTTGAAGGAATGTTTCACATTGGGTTGGCTACTTAAGAACTTCTGGGTGCAATTTAAATTTGACGGTGATTGGGTCCATTGGCCGATAGGCAGCAAATTGGCTGCAATTACACTCGAATTCATGTATGGGCATACATTCTACGAAAACATCCTGACCGGAGGGGCAACACCGCACCAAGCACTAGTAGCAGCAGCAGCAGGCAATGCAACATTACTGGCAGAACGTTGAACAATGATACAGTGGAGAACCAGTTTGGATACACTGGCTTCAGGGCAAACAATATATAGTAAAGTAATGGCCAATAAGCAATACATCAATTACACGCGTCCATTGGGGATGAAAGGAGGGACACATGTCATGGAGCCATACGTTCTTAGCTGCTTAACATTATTGTCATGATCATCATCATTAGCGATTAGCGTGAATTGGCTTTAAATTATCAGCCGGTGCAGTCATCATTAGTCACGCGGATTAATGCATTATGCTTTGCCTCTTGCAGGACGTACGCATTAGGAAGTCAGTCAAAGACAACATTACGCATATAGAGAAATGGACCAGTGACACGGCCATTCGCCAGCAATAGAAATCCGATATGGCTGCCAAATACAGAATGTCACTATAACTGAGAGCAGCGGCCGGCAAGTGAATTTCCAAATATTAATACCGGATGTGTATAATTCACATGTCAAGTGATCGATTACAACAATCTCCACACAGAACAACACTGGTCTTTGATGGGATTCGTTATCCTTACGCCCTTCTTCGCACTCTGCCATAATTTTTTCGCCCACATGCGCTTTTTCCACAATTCCCAAGTGGGTCTGAGGTGAAAATTTCTATGCTCATGGAGTGAGTTTACTCAGCAAATGGTTGGTGGGCATTGCCGGCTGGTATTGGTTTGGCTGCATTGTGAGCCCACGGGTGCCGGTTGGTCACACGGGTGACGCGCACAGCATCGACGCATATTCTGCAATATGGTTCACCGGGGATAACAAAACGCATTAAGACAAGTGCCTACAGGGTCTCACTGTAAGAGTATACGCAAAGAGAGCTTTTGTTGAATACCCACCCGACTCGCTGGCCAGCAAGATCTAAGAAGGCGGCAAGTGCAACATTTGGTCATCGCACAAGTCGAATGGAATTCCAAAAGGGAACGAAACTCAAGAAGACAATGCCAGCAAGCCGCCATGGTGTGAAATAGTAATGGTGTGTAGTAACATTGACTCGGGCGCCGAGATACATCCATCATACTTCGAACATTGCTGACGAATGGTAGAAACATAACACAGCGCAATTCCTAATGTTGACCCGCACAACATGCAAGCGATACCTACGAGTGGCTTCGATGACATACACAGACACGGCATAATTTAGCCAACACTGGTCACAATTGCGACGGACCACTGTATAGTACTGCATTCCCAAAGCATATTTTCAAGAAAATGGCCATGAATCGATATACTTAGAGGTCACTCACTCCGAACTGACAGACGCAAAGCGAGCTGGAAGTATCGTAGCTTGCAGCTTTACTGGGTAAAGTGGTAATAGGCCTCAGTACCTAGGGTGTCCCCATTCACAATCGGTTTTTTAAAGCGTTTTTGTTTTACTGAAAATTCAATTTTTATTTAAAACAACAAAAAAAAATCACCACCAAATCATTTTTAAATAAACATTGCGGTATTCACTTAGCCTCATTATTCTCTCTGGCTACTTTTGTGAACGGCCCTACATACTTTCGTTTACTAATTTTTTAATTTTTGTTTATTTGATTTTTGTGGAACAAATTTGAGATTTTTTTCTATATTGCGGCTTGTTCGTGCTAGCTTGAGTCCTCGTTTCCTCTGCTCTGCAGTCATATCATCACTGTGTAGTGTTGTCGTTTTGGCTTTTGTTGCGCTTGGACAGGCTGACAGTATCAGTTTGAGAATCAAATGGCCCTGGAGCTATCCATCGACAACGAGGATAAATGCGGTATAATAGGATTAGCTAGTTTACATATCTTAATAGTTACGACGACTTGCTATGGCAGATATTTTTTTTTATAATTTTCCCGTAGATAGAGCGAGTCACTTTTTATTGTTAAGCGTTTCTATATTGACGTTACTGTGGTGTTTTGCGTTACTTTCGAGCTAAGCTGTTGTTTGCGCGTTTGATTTATTTGAGTGTGTTTGTTTGGTTTTTAGCTAACTTACCAGAGCGGCAAATAAGTCTTGAGCAGTCACTGCGGCGTGCCGTGCATTCATAGGAATAAAGAGTGATGTTAAAAGCAAACAGTGGACACTCACATAGGATTGTCCTCTTTATACTATGCCGTAATTTAGATTGGCTGACATTAATTCTTACCGGTGGTGATGGATGTTTTAGCGCTGTTAAAATGATCCTTGGCACCAGAATATTTACTAACAGCTTTTTAATTAATTAATTAACTTTTGCTAGATTAATATTTTTATAACGAAAGGCCTATCTTTCCGTAGTTAAAGCGACGTCACTTTTATTGCTTGACGTTGTTGTGTCTACTTCGAGTTGCTGTGTTGGCTTCTGATTATTATTTTAGCTGCTACCGTTGCCTGTTAATGGCTCTTGCTATACCTTAACATAAAATAAATAAGTTGCAGAGTCATCGGTTGAGCATTCTTTAGCCAATAGTCGGGTGTCGTAAAAGCAATACGGCGACATACAAGGATTTGCTCTTGTATAGGCTAATGTTTAGGTGGCTGAACGAATCCTTGCCGCGGTGTTATTGCGTATGCTACGTTACGTGCCTTGAAAATGATCGCAACTAAGCCCAAAAATTTTGCCTAAAGATTCTTTCATCAATAATATTAATTTTGCCGAAAATCAACTATGTAAGGTTTTTTATGGAAATTTTTGAATATAATAAAATTTTGAAAAACATAAATTCAAAACTAGAAATAAAATTAACGTTATACAACGAAAGCTAAACTTACAGCGAGTCTAAATATCAGCGAAAAACGTAATTCACCTATATGTGCATGTAGCCTACTGAAATAGGATGTCCAGCATTGGGCATGAATGTGCTTTGTTTAAGAGCACCTTTACCACAACAGATTGCACGCAAACAATCTTCTGACAGGAGCTCTTCTCTACGAACCAATTTCTAAAATTTTGTTTTGAACACGAGTCATGGATAAACAAATCACCGACAAGCAATTGATTAGTAAACTTCACTATAAGGAAATGTTCTGTGATACAGATTTTCAAATATAAAACAAGCGACGGGCAAAGTCTAAAGACCTGCCCCATCTCTAGAACCATCTACATTTTTCGCTACCACTCGCAAGATTCTTCAGAATTTTTCTGCCCGCTAGCCAATATACAACAATATAAAGTTTACTTAATCTAACAGGCCGGGGGGGGGGAGGGGCGGGGGGGGCGGGGTGCCGTGGGGAGGGGGCGGGCGGGCGGGGAGTTTGGATAAAAATATTTTAGATGTTCTTAGAAAACCTCTACTTGGTAGGGAGCCACCGCTGGTGCAATTGCCGTTCCATGTTCGCCTCTGCAATAACACAAGGGTCCGTGGTTCGATTTCTGCTCTTCTGGTGGATTATCGCCGCACGCTCAGGTAATGTGGTAGATCACTTTCTGAGCCGTTGCAACAGGCTTCTCTAAGTGGTTCCACTGCCCCAATGGCGAATGCCGTTCGACTCGACTATAACAAAGGAGCCGTCCCTTGTCATTGGAGCCTTTAACCCATGGAATAACGGCAGCCATTCAGTGATAAGAGAGCAAGTCACGCTAACTGTGCGTAACAGACTAAATAGCCTAATCTCCAAGTCGAGCCTGCAACATCGCGGCTGCACACCCTAAACCTAACCTACGAAAACCTCTAGACTCAAATTGTTTTAAATACGCGCTAATGTCCTGAGGGGAACCACTATTTAGTAGAACAAACTTTTATACTCTGCAACAATTTTGACGGTACACATTTCAAAGTGTATTTTATAATATTATCGGCGTCCGTCGATAGATTATGCTTAGTAGCAACTATAAGCACAATCGGAGTAATATCCTACTCAGTTTTCAGCACTTATCAGTGGCGATGATTAGTGGATATTTTTGGCTAATTTTTAGCCCAAATTCGGAAAAACCTATATATGGAAGCGTATAAATCGAAATCTGAACGCGATTTCAAACCAAATTGCGCCATAGTTAGTTACTGCTTAATTGTACTCCTGTGGCAAATTTCATGTAAATTGGGTATTACAACTTTGCACCTCTGTGCGTCATATGACGGCAAAATGCGCCCGAGAAGATATATATGGCAGCATACTAAAACTGAACCGCAGCTTATTTCAAACAAAATTAGCGCAAGCATGAGTACAGATATGTTTATTATAGCTCCTGCTGCCAATTTCAGAATACTACCTGTTTTGGCCCCTCTGCCTGGTAATTTAGCTCCCTAAATCGGACGAAAGTATACCAATGCGCGGAGGCTATATCTAAACTCTGAACCGATTTCAATAAATCCTTAGCCCGCACACTTTCGATTCCCACCTACTAATTGTCTCTCTAGTCCAAATTTCAGAGCCCAACTTCGACGGCTAAAGCTCTAGCCTCTTCTGAGCGCGGACGTCCAACAAAGCTGCATTAATCGGGCGAAGAGATATATATGTGAGTGATCATACGCTACAATCTAAAACCCGATTTCATATCAAATTGGCCAGCACTTGCACTATTAATACTAATCTGCCTCTTATTTGCTCAAAAATCTTTCAAAGTAACATTTTATGGTACTAACTCTTGCGCTTTTGAGGCGCCATACCCAAGTCCATATCGGGCGACCAAAGATAGTATATTGAGAGCTATATGCTAAATCTGATCGGCAATTTCTTCGCAAAATTCATAGGGGCCGTTTAATTCACGCACTCCAACAATAGGGAAACGTCTGTAGCAAATTGAGGAGCTCGGGATGGCTAAAACTGCGACGGACTTGAGACGCATATGATGCACACGGAAAATGTGTCACAGACAGATGCGACGATGACATGGGCTAAGATCGACGCTCAAGGAATCCCCCGCCTTGCAACATATATGCCAAAATACACTATATGTCCTATCTCGTCTTCTTCTGAGCATTGCAAACATATGCAGTCCCAAACTTACAAAAGAACGTCCATCAGGTTTTAGTAACCATTTTATGCAGCAGGCCGTTAATGGCGTAATCATTGCCAACACGTCTCTCCAAAAAACTCGTTATTTCTTGTAAACTTCTCCATAAGTGACTGGTTAGACATAGCATTCCTAATGTTCCGATATTTTCGCAAATCACGGAAGAAGTTTATTTTTCTTATAAGCTACAAAGTAGAGCTACTCTCGGAACTGTCAATCCATTTTGAATGTGAATGTCTCAGCCAGATTTAAGTTTATAGGTTTCTTATGGTTCGCGAAAGATTGCCAAATGGAAGAAAGTTTGACGCGCAACCCTTGAATACATCATAATGCCATCAACAATTATATCCGTCAGATATGGACATCCCTGTATTAGCCAGGCCCATTCAACAGCATTTTATACACACAATTTTTTTTGCGTCCAAATATCAGCAGGCAAGAAAATAAACGCTCACTTTCGCAAAGGGCTAAACCGTACAGAACACCAACAAATTTATAAAATATATATCATTTTCGCCTACTTAGATAGCATTTAAAACCTTAATATAGCCAACACTAACACAGCACACTTGCCCTACACTCCTGCACACCACATAACCTATACAAACATACCTATACACGCAAATAGCATTGTCTATTTATGCTGCATTGCTTTAATTCACTGCTCATTAACCTTCCATGCCTCAGCTCGAGTGACTCCCGAAAGCATACTTTTTTTTTACGGTAGTCTGCATACAAAGAGCCAAAACACAGCCAACAAAAACAATGTGCTACTCAACTGAACTTCTTTTTCACGCACCGAATATTTCTTCGTTTAGCTTATATACCACGCAATAGAAGAAGGCTTTAAAATATTATTGATGCGCGCCATTGTCGCTTTGAATCAAATCTCCGCGCGCGTAAAACCGCATATTTCTTTCTGCTTTCTTTGTTTTAATTATTCAAAACTAAATTTATTAGCATGACCTGATTATTTGTTTCAAAGCATCTTCCCGGATTTGTACATAAACTTGCCCTTCGCTTTCTTCTCTAACTCTCCCCTCTGGCTCTTTCTCTCTCAAACGAGGCAATTTATTACAAATCCGAAATGATCTTTGAAAAAATAATCAGGTCATGCTAATAAATTTAGTTTGAATAATTAAAACAAAAAACAGAAAGAAATATGGTTTTCCGCGGAATTTATTCAAAGACAATGGCCATAATAATATTTTAAAGCCTTCTTTCTATTGCGTATATAATAAAGAAGAAATATGGGTGGTGAAAAAGAAGTTAGTTTGAGTAGCCATTGTTTTGTTGGCTGTGTTTGGCTCTTTTTATGCAGACATAAAAAAAAGTAGTTTGGGAGTCACTCGGTGAGCATTGAAGGTAAGAGAGTGAATTAAAGCAATGAGCATAATAGAAATGTATTTTGTATAGGTATTTTGTATAGTTATTGGTGGAGGAGGTGGGGCAGTGTGGTTAGTGGTTGGTTATATTAGGTTTTAAAATGATCTAATAGG